>JAOXYD010120577.1:0-11217 GCA_028565735.1 Pinacopodium congolense | reverse complement strand
ACTAACGGCCCCCCTATTCTTTATATAACGGCACCTTGCTAGGGGCCCATTAATGAGCAGAATCAAGAGAGTTCCTGCATGTTTTTGCTCCAATCTTCATCATTAAGCTCCTTTATACAAATTAAACATAATAAGACATTAATTTAACACTTAAGCACTGAATTAGGGGTCATAATTTAACAAATTAACTATTAAAACTATATCAATTTGACCCTTAAAAATTACCCACACTTAAATATTTGCTTGTCCTCAAGTAAATTAATTCATCATCAAGTTCATAATAGAATATAAAGATAGGAAAAACAATTCAAAATTTAACACCGCAATTATTGAAAATGTTTTCTTGATCCTTTAAAAATTTTGGCGCATGGAAATGTTATAAGATTGATAAATCATATCAATTCAAAAATGCATTTAATTCAATTCATTCTTTTTGAAGTGTCAACCTAAATTAAGAAATCAATTCCACATGTAAAAGGCAATTAACTAAGTGTAATGCAGTATCTTTTTGATATTTCCACATCCTTTTAAAATAAAAATTAAAAAGAAATTGAATGAATCACCTAATTAATTAAATTCGCAAGCAGAATAATTGAGAGATCACTTCAGTCTTTTTATGCGAAAGTGAATATTTTGTCGTGAACAACCCCTGGTTACTCAATTGTGTCACAGTAACTCAACTGACTGTTATGTGCCACTCATAATTTCAAATCTTATATACATATATTTTATTTTGTTTATTTTGTTTCTTTTTCTTTTTCTCTTTTTTTATTATATAAACACATACACAAGATTTGAAATTAGAGGAGTAGTTCTGCTTACTTATTTAACTAATTAACTAATTATTCTTATTTTTTTCTTTTTAGGGTTATTTCTGTTTCTATTTTTTTTAATGAAGTTAATGTCCTAAAAGACGTCACAAAATTACTCATAGAGTTACATTTTATATTTGGAATATCCTTCTAATATTAGATATCTACCTTCAAGATTATGAAATGAATTAAAGGCATTTAGTCATTAATAGTCAAAATGAACTAGATAACATTTTAAATTGCCAAAATAATTAAATTCAAATAAAAGCATGAATAATAAAAAGGATCAAAATTGAAAAATTTTGTCACAATTTATAGACTATGATGAAATTGATGATCAATCAAATCACTATCAATTAAACTATGCTCAAGTGATAAACAGATAAATCCCTCCCCTGCATTTTAATGAAACATTGTCCTCAATGTTTAAATTAAAAATTGAAAAGTATAAAGTAGGAGAGTAGGAAAAGAAATACACCCGTATGATATATACTTGAAGAGCCATAGATGTATTGAAATGGGTGTGTAGGAACTGAAATAAAAAGATAAAGAATATAGAGAAATAGCCAAAAGAAGCTCCACTAGTATAAATGAGAACATCAGTACATCAAAGAGCAATCAAATAGTGATAACAATCGTCAGATCTAATTCGAAAAACAAAAGGAATCCAAACTACGAAAGGGAAACCTATACTACGAAATGAAAACAAAGAAAACAAAAAAATTAATTGAAAAAACAGAAAAGAAAAACCAAACAAACTAATCATCGGCATCCCTAGAATGCTGATGGTCCTCAAAGCTCCTAAATCAAGTAGTCAACTCATCAACCTGATGCTAAAGGCCATCAAACTGACGAGTCAACTCGAAACGAAACTCAGAGGGCTCAGAAATGAGGCGACCCTCCATGTTAATAAAATATTGCATCATTGTAATCTAAGGATCATCTGAAGCGGATGGTGGAGTAGCAGCAGGTGAAACACGTCCTAGGAGAGGCATACTCGAAGTACAGTCAGATGAAGCCTCACCCATCTCGGCCTCAAGTGCCTTAGGTGCCTCAGGGGCATCTTCTGTTCCCTTCTTGATCCATGGCCCCCTTTTAAAAATAAAGCCTCATTGTTTCAATAAAGAAGCATTGATGACCATCATGGAAGATACATCTATAACTTCCTCGAACTCCAAATCAACTCCAGCATTTATGAAAATTCTCATAAAAAGGAAAGGAAAGCTGAAATTCTTGGTAGCCCTCTTGACCGTGACCACGTTCCGCATACCAAGAATGATAAAACTAGATAATGGTATGCCAAAAAATAGCTCCTAAGCCATGCCGCATCTTATACAGAAGATAAACATCAACCACCCTTATCTCATTCAGACCACTAGCCTTAAGATAAACATTAGAGCTAATAAGGGCCACAATTTTCCTCTCTCAGACCCCTAACTAATTAAAATTTAATCACTGAATTAGAAGTCTAAATTCAACAAATTAACCTTTAAAACTTTATCAATTTGACCCCTAACAACATACTAGAAATGCTTGCATTATGCTGCATAAGAAATAGTTCACATTGATGTGTAATCATAGACACTTTTGGTATAGGCTCATTTTATAGTGATTTTAATGATGTTTTGATGTAAATTCACGCTTATTTGGACGCTTAAATGCTTTATTTGTGTTCTAAATTGTTTAATTTTCAAATTACACCCTAATTGAATTGAAAATCATGAAAAATATGAAGATTGGATGCCAAATAGGAGTAAAATGGCAAGCCTAAGAAAACCCACATTTGAGACAGCAAGACTTGCACTTATGTCAATTATAGCACTTAAATTGTTGAATATTAATGGCACCGTTTAACCCCTTTTAAAGTACTGTTGAAGTAGCAGTTAAGATATTTCCAATTGAATCTTCCTTTCTATTGGCTGCAACTTGTCCCACTTGCTTCTAACCAATACCAAATATACAAAAGAAGCCATAGAACTCATTTTCGCAAATCTAGCAACATATTTAGGGCAACAAAATCTTATCTAACTTAGTTTTTCTTCTTCTTTATCTAGGTTAGGTTTTTCTTTTATAGCTTTCTATTTATTGATTTTAGGTTGTTTTTAAGGATTTCCAAAGTTTATAAATGTGATTGAAGGCTATCTATCACTCTAAAGCTTCACTTGGTTCAATCTAAACCCTTTAATCAATTGTTTCTATCTCCTTCTTTACATATATTGTAAGAACATGTGCTTAACCTTGATTATTTATTTTTCTATGTTATATATGTGTTCTTAATCTAAATATAAGCTAAGTACGATTTATTAAATGGATTAGTTAAGTTCTTAACATATGTTGGATGATAAGTTTTGTTTATTTTGAATGCATAATGCTTATCTTGAATTGGCCACTTAAGATAAAGTTATTAGATGATTAAGAATTAGAGAAATCTACTTAATCATTGAAAAAATAAAAAAAAACAACATGATTTTAATTAATGAATGACAAAATTTTGATTAATCATGAGGGTACTAGTCTTAAAATGGGGATTTTAGTATCGGAACTTCTTGAACTTTAAGCCTAATCCTAACATTAATAAATGGCCAAACTTCAATTTAGGTTAATTAAAGATGAGGCTTTAACTTAACCATAACATTGTCTTGATTTAGCGAAGACCCTAGATTGAATATTCCAACCATTACATAATTAATTTAAATCATTTAAAGTCTAATCCTTAGCAAATTAATCAATTTGGTAATATTTAAATCAATTTGAACCCTTTGCATTATTCGAAAGCTTTTAGGTTAACTTAGTAGATCTAACCTTTTTTATTTAGCAATGTTGAGCTTCTATAGATAATTGTAATTCAAGTGATCTAGTACTTGCATTGTTTCCCCATGGGTTCGATATTACAGAGTCTTAAAATACTTAATTTGTTACTTGTTGACTAGTATACTTGCTGCAATAATTGATCTTATTTTTAATTTGATTTGCATGTTAATTGATTGAATTATTTCAGCTTATTTAGTGTTAGACTAACCAACCAACAAGTTTACTCTCTTTTATTTTGTTTGTGCCTTCATGTTTGACTTCTAGTGCATACCAAATTTTATATATCAATCCACATATAAGCGCCTTATTAAATTCAACTTTTATATATCAATTCATAACTATCCCACTGTTCCTTCAAGTTGGGCACCTTTTGATATCCAACATTCTTACTAATAATGTGTGGCCTATATCAATCTATTTCACACAAATCCATATATTGGGACATTCTGAAATATTTTATTATTGTCCTTAAATTTATATAATAATTCCCATCAAAGAACAGAGTTCTACTCACATTTTCTGCCCTCTGGACTAGATGAAGATTTTAATGTATTCAAATGTACCACATTGATCTTTTCTCTCTAATTTCATTAGATATATATATATATATATATGCAAAAGCAAGACATATTCAAATCCTAATTGTTGGTCCTAAATGACACTTAAGAAAGTAGGTGAATTAAAATTGTTTTTAAATTTATATGTTTAAAACATATTTTGTGAATGATAAATGATTCTAACTAGAATTAAACTAAAACAATGAAGAAGATTGTATCAAATTAACACAATATGAATATGGATTAAATGTGCAAGTAAGTTTAATGAAGAGGTAGGGTTGAGAAGATGTAAAACCCAAATTTTTATAATAGTTTGATAATAATGCTTTGCCTATATTCACTCTCTAAGTTACACTTGGATATATTCATTAAAATCTTCTTTAAAATAAGGTGAAGAGGAACCTCTTTTACAAATCCAATCTTTATTTTTGAAGGTGAAGAGTAACTTTTTATTATCTTCTTTAAGGTAAAGGGTAACATTTCATAATTAAATTATCAAATTGAAAGCCCCCTTTATAAAAAGATACAACACTCAAAGATAACTTTCATAAACTCATAATGATTATGCCTCAAAATGTTCAAAGATTAAGCAAGATGAACATTTTGTTTTGTAAAATTCTTGAAAGCTTTAGAAAGTGACACGGACCAATTCCACTTGAATTGAAAACTATAAAACCCAACAAATTTCACACAAGTTCAAACACTTGGCTTTAATGCTTAAAAATGCTCAAGTCAATCTCATAAAAAGCCAAGACTCATAAAATTTCTTTAACAACATTTAAGGCAAGTTTTTATAGCCTTAGTAACTTCAAAAAACTATGACTAATGCATTCTTACCATTACTTTAGGTTAAAAAGCCATTAGACATATAAAATGAGTTGATACTATCTATCAAAGAAATACACCAATTAACAAGTTAGGCACACCAGTAGATCAGTTTGTTACACTAGTCGATCAATATATCACATTAGTAAACCAATGTACTATAATTGTGTCATTTCCCCAACCATTCAAGGCACCTTTAAGCCCACTATAAAAGCTTAACCAAAGCTTTAAAATAATTAATAGACCAATATAATGCACTGGTCAATCATTATGTAAAATTTTACACTAGTTGAACAATCACTAGTATTCCAAACCAGGATTTTGTAGGTTAGTTTCTACATTCTATAAAACATCATACTAATCAACCAATAGATCATAATAACTAACTAGTGGGTCATAATGGCACAATTTCCCTAATCATTGAGCCATGAATAAGCCACTGTAAAAACTTTAAAAAAAATTAAAATGACTAGTCGACCAGTATATTGCAATGGTTGACCAATTTGTAGAAACTTCACATACTATGCACTAAATTTGGTTGAATAAAGCCTTTGAAGATTGGTTTCTATATTCTTTAAAACTTTTCCAAACATTTAAAAACACCTAAAATCAATTTCTCACCATAAAAACTTGAGTCAAACAAGTTTAAATAGTTCCTCAAGTTTTCTTTTAGAGACCAAAACTTTACAATTGAAAGAAGAAACCACATATATATTGATCCATGAACTTTATGAAATTCTTAAAAACATATGCAATGCTTAACACATTCAAAGTACCCTAAGTCATTCAAATTTTAATTAAAACTAAACATCAAACACTACCTAAGAAAACCTATTTAATGAATTAACTCCTTTAGTTATGTCTAAACCTTAATTTGGCCTCCGTATACATTCTTGTTCACTCAAATGAATCTTCTATGTATCTATCTTTACCTATCTTTAAAATGCTTCATCATAATTCAAATCAATCTTATCAAATATGTTTTATTGTCACAAAAAAAAATGGAGCTTCTCTTAGTTTAGCAATAGTAATCCTCCACACTTTTTAGATCTTTAGGTTAAATTTCACACCTTTATATAAAAATCCATATAATATTGACTATGAATAAACCTTTTGCTTATCAACACTTTTATACCTTTCCAAGTTTGGATAAGTCTCTCAACATTCTAGTTGAAGCTATATAGGCCATAAAAGTTAACCTAACTTAAGCATCTATGTAGTATAGTGAGTCAAGGTTGATCTTATAAATAACTATTTAGCTTCCATAATTTCTAATGTTTACCAAAACCCTACTTTGGCTATTTTTTGTAAATTATAAAAAATGTAAATAATGAAATAAAGACAACGAAAATAAAAATCCAAAATCTTAAGAAATAGATAAAATAACTAAAAAAAGGTTAGAAGATTAGAAGATATTCTCAGGATTTAAGAATGGCAATTGATCATCAAAAGCTTGCAAATTATATCATAACTAGAATGTCAACCTTTAGACACAAATCAACTCTTATAACCTAAAATTTCATCAATTCTATATAAATCTAACAAGTTTTAAAAGTACGCTTAGCCAATAAAATAGTCTAAAATAAGCTCTACATATTCAATTATTTAGTAGCATTAAAAAAAGTGAATGTTTAACTTAATTCACAATTGATATAGATTCATTTCATGTGATTGTTCATGGTATTTTGATGCTGATTAACCCTTATCTTAATGCTTAATTGATTAATTTATGTCTTGAAATATTTATTTGTATATTACAACCCATTTAAAGTGAAAATGAAGCAAAATGTAAAGATTGGAGTAAAAATAGGAGTACAACAACGATAACAATTAACCCCACATTTAGCTCTTCAACACCTACATTTAAATCCTTCTTCGGGACTTAAATAGGAGCAGTAAAATGTCATTGTTTAACTCCTCTTCAAGCATCATTTAAATATCAGTTGAAATCTTTCCAGTTGAATCTCTCTCTTGATTGTTTAACCCCTCTTTAAGCATTATTTAAAGCCCACTTGATCTTAACATATGTATGGGTTGTTTAAAGCCAAAATTAACAAGAAGAAATAAAGAAAACACGCAATTAGAGAAAAAAATCATATTAGTCTTAGTTCTAGGATTCTTTTCTCTTGTTCTTCATTTAATTGATCTTGTTTTATTGATCTGAGTTGATGTTTGAGGATTGTTAGAGTTTAAACACATGATTCAAGCTTCTAAATGTGATATAGTTCATTAGTGCTGCATTCTAACCTTTTTTTTTTTACATTAAAACCACTTATTATTATCATTTGTTCAAAATTATTATGAATATAATAAGAATTCCTTGTTCTTGCTTCAAATGCCAAGACTGATTAGATGGGTTTTGTTATTATAAATGTTTGACATAGAAACGAAGGACAAGAAAGGTGCTAAAAATCTTATCACTGATCATCGTTCTAGGTGTGGTAAAGAAGTTATGGAACAAGGAGAAAATTAGGACGTTTGATAAGATTGAAATTTATTAAATTTTCATATACTTTTTAATGTCATTTCAATCTTATTTTATTATTTGAGTACTCAATTTGTGTTATATTGTGTTTAATGATATATTTATTGCCTTAGCATAAATTTTAGGTGAAAGCATGAAGAATTTAAAGAAATTTGAGCAAAAGCCAAATATTATATCAATTTGAAAAAAAGAGAAGAAAATCAGTTTAAATGCAAACTGCCAAAACATAACTTGATGTGCATTTCAAGCTCGCCATTTGCCATTAACCAACAACGACAGCCTTTGGCTAAGAGAGAGGAAGCGGTAGCTGATTCAAAACGGCAAGGAGAAGAGAAACAAAAGAACTTAGCATATAAGGGGAGTTGAAATAGAAAACAGCAAAGGAGAAGATTTGGATTTTTATGAATTAAGGAACGCAACCCTAAGAGAAGTAAGGGACAAGAGAGAAGCTGGCGGGAGTTATTACTGATGGCATTTTGTCTTGGAGTGGCTTGGCAATTTATTGTTGAAGCAAGCTTCAGCCAAGCTTGCTAAAGGAGTCAAATATACTCCAGTGTTCCAAGTTTCCAGGAGAAGCACCCACATTCTTTCGGCATTTAGCAATTAATTTCAATTAACCTACTATTCATCTATTGCTTTTGCTTTATAAACTCGCTTGTAGCTTTCATTTCAGCTTTCTTTTGGTTTTGCTTCTTGTCCGAATTTTCTTTGATTGTTATTTTTCATTTACTTTATTTTATTTTTATTTTTTTGTCATGGCTGAATATTATATTTTAATTCTAAGTTTATTGCTTTTCTCCCTTCTTATGCTACAACATTTGTTTACTTATGATATTAATTTATTTTTTAACAAATCTAAATTTGAATTAAGTTTCATTTCATATTTTTATTTTATGTATGTTTTATTTCTTGATTATTTCTTAGGTTTTAATTCATGAATTTTAAGTTTTTATTCAATTTATACTTATCAGAATTTTTGTTTAGAAAGTTAGTTTAAGTTTTAATTAATTAAGTTTTAGTTAAATAAATAATAGCCTAAGTAATATGTGTTTGTGTTAATTTAAAAGTCAATTTGTGTTTTTTCTTTTATTGTTTTTAATTTTTGGCTTTTATTTTATTTTAATTAATTATGTTTAGTGTTCATTTCTTAATTTAATTATGTTTAGCTAATTTAGAATTGGGTTGGAGGATATTAATGGGATTTTGGCTTAATAATTATGAGAATTGAATAGGAATTGATTAAGCATGGTGGTTTAGGTAAAAATTGAATTAGAATTCCACATAGATGACATGTAGATTAATTATTAGGATTGGCCATCCTAGGTTTAATTTCTAAATATATTGTTAGGAATGAACTTGTGATACGTAATAGTCCTAGTGATTCCATAAGTAACAATAGGCTGATTGAATTTATCAATGAACTTAATCAACTTAGCCTAGAATTCGAATTCTCTAAGTTACGCAATTTGAGCTTGTGAGATTGTGCCTTAGGTTAGTCATTCCCTAGTTGATAATACTATCGCGTCGTTAAATCTAGAGAGCTTATTTTAGATTGCCTCGTGGTTAGGGATATGTTTTCTATCATATAGGACCTATCTAAAAATTAGTGAAACTAAGGGCTTGAGAGCTTGTTTGAACTTATAGGCTAACATCTTAAACCAATCGCAAGTTATCTATTTCGAGGATCAATTATATGTCTAGAATTCCTGATATATCTTCCACCTAGCTTTCATATTTCTTGTTTGTTTCTTATTTGCTTGTCTCTGTTTCGTCAATTATCTTTAGTATTTAGTTTTGATGTCTTTGCTTCCAAGGGTTTTGTTTTGTTTTGTTTTTCCTTTTTAGCAACATTAGAGATATCAATTCACTCTAGCTCTTTGTGGAATTGACCCTGACTTGCCCTAGCCACTTAGTTAGGTAGGTTAGGTAATTTTGGTTGCTTGCGACAAGCCCATCAAATTATTGATGCTGTTGTCAGGGAGTTGGCATATGTTATTGGTTATTTCTTATGTTGTCTTTCTTTTTTTTTTGTTCCTCTTTTGTCATCTTTGATCTATGTTTGTTTATGTTTCATAACTTTTTCAAGTAGTGACTTATTTTAAGTTTTCTTTTTATTCTGATCCTTTTTACATTAATTATTATGATGATGATTTTGAGGTTTTTGTACTTTTAAGGTTGGAATAGCAGGTAGCAACGCTCACATCCTTAATTGCTTAAATCGCGCTAGATACCATCCAGACTAAGGTATGCGATTTATTTTAATATTTAGGCCATTCTATTGATATGAGTCCTTCCTTATAGGATAAGCAGTAGTTTTATGGATTTGGTAGTTTCCGAGAATTCCAACAAGACTGGTATGATACTTACACTCCGAATTACCATTTGGAGTAGGAGGATAAACTGTATTTTTCCTATGGGAGCCACTGGCATGGATTCGATTCTCTACCACCATGCTATCAAGATCACCCACATGCCCCTGCACCTTCAACTCCAACATCGCCTTCACAAGCTGATGGGATGCATTGGAGGCGATCGTAGAGAGTTTACTACGAGCACTCTTCACTTCCAGCAGGAAACAAGGAGCGGCTTGAAGGACTTAGAAGATCAAGTAATCCAATTGGCCTAAGTGATTGCAAGTTTATAAGACCAAGCATCTTCCATCACACTTAGCAACCAAAGGAAGACCATGGCAAGGTGGTATGTGATCTTTCACTAGAGGGTGGAGAACAGCAAGCGCTAGGGAAACTGTTGAGGAAATGGACATGCGCTTAGATGATATGGAGGATGCCACACCTCCTAAGGTCAGTATTACTTCATTTAGTATTACTGACTGTATTTTTAGTTCCATTTCTCAAAGGTTGAATCCAAAAGAGGAAGAAGAAAAGAAGAATAGAAAGAAAGAGGATCAGGAAAGAGAGGAGTAGAAGCCGACTGAATGCTTGAAGGAGTTATGCATAAGCAAGCCAATGTTCGATGGTGAAAAGAAGGATGATGAGCCTTCGCGTTCATTACTTTTACCATTGCAGAGATCATCCTGGGAGAAGGGTGATGCCCAAAGAAGAGAGTGGACAATAGAGTACGATGGTGAAATGATGAAGTTCCACTCCTTAGAATTCTTGAGGCATCATACTTATTGGGAGCTTATTTCATAGGAAGTTGCTCCAGGTTCCTCATAGAGTCTGAGTGTGCTACCTATCGGGCTCAAGCATCCATTCGACAATGGATAACATTACATGTCAAGGGTCAAGCTTATGACCTAAAATAAGCACTTAATGGGAGGCACCCCATTCGTATCCCTTTCTTTTATTCATTTTTCTCTTTTGATCTTATCTTTTAGTTGTTTGCTTTGAGTGTTTTACTTGTTTTATTTGGTTCGTTTTGTTTGTAGGCATTAAAAAAAAGAAGAAGAAAGAAGCTGCAATCTTCCACTTCAGAGTTGCTATCTTAGTTTTCAAGCTGTAATCTTTCATTTTGAGCTACATTTGGTCTTTTTAATCTGGGGGAGTACTTCTATTCCTACCCTCTTATGCTTATGTTTTCAGTTCTTTAAGGATATTAAAGATAATATCCATTATAAGTGTGGGGGTGGGGCAAGGTTGAAAATGTTTACACGCTTGAATTATTGTAGTTAAACGGTTATGATTTGAGTGTGATAGCTCCATATGATCTCAAATTTTAGTTGATAGTTAATTGTGGTATTTGAAGGCAATTGATGCTTTTAATTTGG
>JAOXYD010120567.1:0-11217 GCA_028565735.1 Pinacopodium congolense | reverse complement strand
CTGTAAAGGTATAAACTAACAATCTCCTACTTGCATTAAAGTTAATCACCTATATATCTAATACTATAGTCATTCATATGTTTATTATGTTTCTCCTAAAACAATGGCTTAGTGAGAGGATTTGTCATATTATCTTCTGTGGGTAGTCGCTCTAACAATATATCCTTCCACTCCACTATCTCTCGATTTAAGTGAAACTTCCTAAATATATGTTTAGACTACTGATGAGACTTTGCCTCCTTAGTCTATGCAATATCATGATTATTATCATAGTAGAGTACTATCCACTACAAGTTTGGTGAAAAACTTCCTGATCCAAACTACTTCTTTCGCTACCTCGAAAAATATAATATACTTAAATTTAGTCATAGAATATATAATGGTTGGTGTTTTATAACTCTTCCAACTAAATGCACTACCATTTATAGTAAATATGTATCTTGACTGTGATCTAATATCACCATAATCTGACTAAAAACTGGCATATGAATAACCATGAAGTCTCAATTTAGTTCTATAGATTATGAAAACGTCTTTAGTTTTTTTTTAAGTACTTTAAGTTGTTTTTAATAGTCGTCTAGTGACTTTTACCAAGATTTATTTGATATCTGCTTGTCATGCTCAAATAATAAGAAATATCTAATTATGTCTATAGTATCACATACATGCTTGATTCAATAGTTAAAGCATATGGAATGTCATTCATATTATTTATCTCTTTTTGTATCTGAATATATATACACCTAAAGAAAGAAATCCTATCTGGTATCAGTAAGAATTCACTTTTGGAATTCTCCATGCTAAACTTTGTATATGTATATAGACTAAGATAAGCCAAGCAACCTCTTTAATCTATCTCTATAGATCTTTATTCTTAGAATATAGGTTGCTTTTCCCATATTCTTCATCGAAAAGTTTTCAGACAACTAAATTTTTACATAGTGAAGTATTGGTATATGTCATCTACATATAGTAGTAAGAAAATGACTCTACTCATACTAACCTTTTTTCACACACATGGTTTGCCTATATTTTTTTATTAAATTAAACTCTTTGATTGTCTCATTAAAATAGATGTTCCTATTACGTGACACTTACTTGAGTCCATAAATAGACTTTTGAAACATGCATACTCGATTAGAAAAGTCGTTGGAATTAAAACCCTTATGTTGTATTATATATACATCTTCTAATAAGTTCCCATCTAGAAGTATTGTTTTGACATCTATTTGCCAAATATCATAATGGTTGTAAGTAACTATAGCCAATAAAAAGGTTTCTTTAAAATCAATTCCTTATTTTTTTTGTAACCTTTTATCAATAATCTAGCTTCGTACATGTGTACATTGCCATCTATTTCAATTTTTCTCTTAAAACTTACTTACACTCAATGGTTATAATAATTTCATGTGCATCTACTAAAGTCTACACTTGGTTAATTTACATAGATTCTATTTTAGGTCTCCTAACTTCATGTCAATTTAAAGAATCAATGTCTAATATTACTTCATTAAAATTTTTAAGTCATCATTTATGAGTGATACATCATCACTCCCCTTTTTTATATGTAGATTTAATCTAACAAGAGGACAACATATCTTGTTAGTACGTTGTAGACCGTGTATCTCTTGAATTATCTATTATACATATGATATATCAACTTGAGATTCATATTCTATTTGGCTGTTAGTTTGTGATTCTTAAAATTTTTCAATTTCTACCTCACTTCCATTACTTTCATTAAGAACAAATTCTATCTTTAGGAACATAACATGTCTCGAGACGAAATATTTTTTTACTTAAGAGGATGGTAAAATTGATATACTAAACCCTCTTTTAGATAACTCACAAACTTGTATTTATCTTATTTGGCTTGAAACTTATCAGACATCGTGCACTTTACATAAGCATCATATCCTAAAATCTTTAAGTGTGGCAACTTTGATCTATTACCACTCCATATCTCATATGGTATTTTTTCATTGTGTTGCGGAGTTCCAGGTGGACTCCATTGTAGGAAAATCTCATTTCCTTTAAATAACCCAGAAACTCATGATCTAAGTACTCACCAACTCAATTAGATCTTAGTGTATTAATATTATTAAAAGTTTATTTCTTTACCTCAAGTCTAAATTCTTCAAACTTTTCAAATGATTCAAACTTCTATTTCATTAAATACATATATACATATCTAGAATGATCACATGTGAACATAATGAAATAGTTATATCTATCTCATACTTGAGTAGTCATAAGACCACATACATTTCAATGTATAAGCTCTAATAACTCATTAGTACATTGCCCCTTTCTAGTTAAAGGTAGTTTGGTCATCTTACCCAATAAACAAGACTCACAAGCTTTATAAGATTCATAATCTAAAAGATAGAAGTATCCTTCTTTATGTAACTTCATGATTCTCATTTCATTAATATGACTTAAGTTACAGTTCCATAAATAAGATAAATTTTAGTTATTTAATTTTATTTTTTTGCTATTTATGTTAAATATTGGCCTTTTAAGATCTAATTCATATAAATTATTTGTAAGCATACCAAATCTATAATAAGCATAATCTATTTAAAAAAAACAACTCTTATTTGTAATCATAAAGTCAATTCCATTTATATCTAAACACGAATAGAAATAATGTTTCTGGAATAATATAACAATTTTCAAGTTCAAGACCAAGGTAAAAAACAAAAGCTAAATTATAAGTTCCTACAGCTAATGTAGTAACATTTGCTCCATTGCCGACTTGTAAGTCGACTTTACCTTTCTTTGATAATCTATTGTTCGTCAGTACATGCGCATTATTATAAATGTGAGATCCACATATGATATTTGATATTTAAATTGAGAAACAAAATTAAAAAGAATGACTTCAATCATAAACATACCTAAAGATGAAGTTATCTTTAGCTTTTTATCCTTCAAGCAGTAAGATATGCTTTGCAATTCCTCTTTCCGTGTCCATGGATCCTACAATGAAAACAAATGTCCATGGATCCTACAATGAAAACAAATGCCTTTTTCTTTTTTTTTTCTTAACACCTCCAGTAGGCTTTGCTATATTAGTTTTAGCCTTTTGCCTCTTGTTCTTATTATTTTTAGGAGTCTTACTCTTGTTCTTCGAAGAAACAACAAGAATATAAGTGAATTACTTCTTAGAATATCTTTCTATTGTCTTGAGCATATTCAATACCTCTACTAACATCTCATCTTTCTAATTCATGTGAAAATTTATAATGAACTGAGAAAAAGCTCAAAACGAGATACTAAATCATCAAATTGATAATCAACTTTTGATCCATGACATAAAGTAATTAATGTAATTCCTTAATATAATAAATCATAAAATAATTCCTTAATATAATAAATCATCTTTAGTATGTATGATTCTACTAAAGATCCATCGGCCATCCTATATTGATACAATGTTTGAGAAGTCTCAAACCTCTCTACCCTATTATGTGTACCAAACAACTCTTGAAGGTGTAATGCCATAAACTTAACATCTATATTTTCATGCTGCCTTTAAAGTTTAGGAAGCATACTAACTAACATCACACATGCTACTTGCTTATTGTCATTTAAATGACGTTGATATCTCTTTGAGACATCATCAGTTGTATCTGAAGTAGGCTTTGGCGGAATTGGATTGTCAAGAACGTACAGTTTCTTCTTTTATTTGAGAATAGTTCTCAAGTTGTAAAGGCAGTTAAAGAAGTTTGATTCAATCAATTTATCAGCATATAAGATGCTTTTTAGGGATTGGATTCAATCAGCTTATTAGCATATAAGATGCTTTTTAGGAACAATACTCATATAAAACAACTAAAAAATAAATAAAAGAGTGCGTATTAGTTTTATGCCCTAAAAACCAAATAATTAAGGACTTTAATAAAATTTGGTTATTCACATTATTTTAAACAAACTAATAGCCCTCACTATTAATTTGAAAAAGTATCACATAATTTCCTAATGGGTTACAATCTCGTTATAACTTAATTGATCTTGAGTGTACTCAACAAACTAATTAAATTAAAATTAGATAAATAACATTTATCAATCATATCTCATATGAATCATAGATATGTTAGGTGACAACAATTTGCTAAAATATATATTATATATTATTCTTAACCTTACCTTTAAATTTATATGATCATGAATTTGCTCATCCAAATCATATAAATTTAATTGAATAAGATTTATTATTATAAAACTAAACATATTCGAGTTAAACATGCTTAACAAGCTTAACAATAAACAAAATTCTGATTTAATCCCATAACAGTGAAGGTAACAATCATGTTCTAAACATGTATTTAATATTTTAATAATATATAAAAATTTTAGGTCTCATATTAATTAATATAATTTTATTATATCAATTTTATTTAACATAATCTAATTATGAATGAAACTATTATGTTTCTCTTGATTCTAATTATTGATTTGATAACTAATTTAATTTAGTAATTCAATCTTTGAAAAATTAAAATAAAATTCAAAATTTTCTTAATAAATAAAACACTTTGAAAATTATTTTTAAATATTAAAAAACTAATTTTCTAAATTTATTAAGACCTTAAATTAATTTAAACTTAATTGAATAAAAATTTAATTTAATTTAATTAAAAACAAAATTTAATTGATTTAAAATGAAAAAATGATGGTTGCCACATGCAGAGCATACACCAATCTTTTTATGTGAGTGCGCCTCACATAGCACCACAAAGTGCCACGTCATCCTTACGAATGCGTTTGGTGCACGCGCTTGTTTTCTTCGTTAAGGCGTCGTGCTTTCTGAGTTTCTAGTTCTATGGTTTGTCTATGTTTTGCTCTACTACCCACTCCCATGGTATTGCCTGCCTGTCAAAAAATCCAACACAGAATCTTATAGCCAGGCGGCAGTAATTTTGCCAGGCAATGTGGTAGGCACATCAGCATCTATTTTTGTTGCCAACACCCTTTACTTAACCAATTTTCAACACATTCGCATAAAAGGATTCAAACACAAACACAAAATTCAAGATTTCATTAAATAGATTCAAGAATAAGGTCTGATTCAAGGAGATATGCGAGAGCTTTTAAAAATTTCTAGATTCATCAAGTGCGATTTAATAAAATCCGTATTTATACCCTACACAAAATCGTTTCAAAATCAAACTTAAAAAAAACACTAGCTCCAAAAACTGTGTGAGATGTTTCTTGAGTTGTTGAAAAACAAATCAAGCTTCCTATTGGTTCAAAACCCTTTTGAACATTTATAGTAATTTCTAGAAACTTACTTGAATATTCATTCAATTTTCATAGACCAGAAATAACAAAAGGAAGGATGCTTGAGGTTTGCTTCAAAAACACAAATTCAACGTAGATATTTAGAAGCCCTTTTGAACATTCAACGTTGATTTCTCGAAAACACTTTCTTTGAAAGTTAAGGCATTGAATACTTTCTGGAACGTTTCCATTTAAAAAAATGAATGCAGGAAAATACGCAAAGGATTTCCAAAAAATAAGAAGAAGGAAGAAACAGTTTTTTTAACATCAAACAGAAACAATTTCATATCAAAATCCGTGCAACGTTTGCATATTATTATCAATTCAATAAAAATCGAACCCGTAGAATCAAGTCAAATCCATTAAAATTAGCTCGGATACCATTGTTGAAAAACTTAACCTTGATCTAATGGAAGGCACAGGAAAAAACTTTACAGTTTCCCTATGGATTTCAGTAACAAAATTTTAACTTGAATCCAAAAGGAGAATATAAAAGGTTTCAGAAAAACTTAATCAAAGTGTTCCCTATGAAACTAATTTCTTCTAATATTTTTAAACCATAGTTATTGACCTCTAATAGTATTCATAAGTTTATCGGAAGAGAACTCTAAACTTAATTTTTAGAGGAAAAATGAGTTATGCTAGTAACCTTAGAGATGTTTTCTTTATTAAAAAAATATATTTTATATTAAAATTAAATATAAATCATAATTAAAGTCTAACTTTAACTATACTTATAATTAAATTTTAATTAAATTAAATATCTCATATTTAATCATAAAGTTTCTTAAATTTTACAATTAAGTTTAGTTTAATTAAAAATTTGCTCTCTTTCAATAAACTTATTTGTGTAACTCATTAGATTCTTAATATATTAGTAATGATAATAAATTATAATTATAATTCATAATTTGGATTAAATATATTAAAACGTTTGTTAATTCATCTTTAATTCTCTAATTAAATAATTTATAAATATATATTACGATTAACGTCTAACATATTATGATCACCCAAATATAAAGAATATCAAAATGATTTGACTAATTTGTCCATGCATGATTATAATGTATAATTGAATTTTTTTTTTCGTTATCTAATGTTTTAATTGAATTAGATTATAATCTAGTCATATTCATTATTACTAATTAATAAATGATTTATAATTAATATTTAAAAATTATTTTTCAAATTTCAATTTATTCTAACTAGAGAATTTTTAAATCATTACTAATTAAGAATAGTGGAAGATTCTCTCTAATTATTTTAAGGTTAGTAATATTTTATTGATTCACACAACAATTCTCCTATAGCTTATAATACATTTGAGTTCTATTAATTAACCAATTTCATATAGTTGACCATATAATAGCATCAAAATATAGTAATTTCTATATGAGATAATTTTAGTAATATCAAGTTTAAGGATTAATTATATAACCGTTACAATGAAAAAATTTATACACACATAAGTAATATTCCATTTAGAATTTTTAAAATCGAGTCAGTTAAATTAACTTATTTTTTAATAAGTATTTATACACTTATTTAACCATTTCCATATTTTAATATATGAGATCAATTGCTTTTTTTTAATAAAAAAGTGTATTAGTTTAAGTGATTCATGAATACCTCATCTTGATGAAATTATGATTAAGAATATTTTAAGAATAATACAAAATTTTAATTTAAATATTGTAATTATAATTTCATTGTAACTTTTAATTATGTTAAATTTCAAAATTTTATAATTAATTATTTATTATAATTAACAAAATAAAAAAATAAGCAATACTTTTTTTATTAAATAAAAAACATGTAGCGTACTAACACGCTCCCTCCGTTGAAGTAATTCCTGAAGGCAAGGAGGCGTTCTTTGAGAACCCGAAAGAGAAATCAGAAGATGCGGCTCGTAAAAAATTCAATCGTTCCAGTGATGGAATGGAAGAAATTGTCACCCGATCCCGAGGCTCACCCGAAGAGAAATCTGTGCTTAGTGAATCTGGCTCGATTGACGTGGTAAATTATCCAATGATACGAGCTGTTGGCATGGATTTCTTCATTAGGATCTATGCTAATAACAAAGTGGATGAAGCCGAATCAACACAGGTGAGCACGAGCGAATTTGCTGGTGGACCAGAGAAGCTGAAGAGCAAGTCCCATTATGGGAATTAGCAAGTTTCTGAGGAAGTATACGATGGATCACCACTTTTGCCTATTGATTTGGAAGAAAGGTTTGAGAATCCCCAAGAAAGCTTTATTACTATTCAAAAACAGAAGATCAGAGATGAGGATGGGGAGTCCTCACCCACTTGTCTTGAAGAAGTAAGAGCTGAAGGAGGCTTTGACAAGACAGAAACCGAAAAGGAATGCTATACACGCATGGAGGAATACGAAACATTTCTGAATTAACCAATGTGGAGTGGGAGGAAGGGCAATTATCTGAACGTGAGTTGTATGCAGAAGCTGATCATCCGAGCAAACCTGATGAGTTTGATCCCAACATTACATATTTATCAGAAGTGGAGAAGGCTCTTGTGCTCTATGATTAGATGTCACTAAACAAGATGACATTTATAGTGACTACACTGAAGAGATTCTAACTGATGACGCGCTGCAAGAACTCTATGAAGAGAAAACTTCCTCTTCTGACCTCCATGGAGATGACTGCAATACTGAATTAGACAGTGCGCAACAGGAAAATGATATTGTTGTATCATACCAGATGAATCTTGGGTACCTTGAATCTTGTGAGTAATTTTCTTTTTCAGAAGAAACAGTCGAGGAATTACAGACAGACAACACAATTCCAGTCCCAATTCAGGGAGTCAATTGCCACGGTAGCAGCAGCAAGTGCAAGCATCCAAGGGGATGAATTTCATGAAAAAGAAAATGGTATTTTTGAATCAAATCAAGAACTTGAACATGCTGAAAAAATTGGCATATTGAATCATGATGAAGAAGACGTCTCTTCAATCCGATGATGCGATTATGTTGAATGATATTCTTGCTGCTGATCATTATACAGAAACAGGAACCATTGGTTTCCTTAATGTAGACCAAAAACTCCCCAGAATTGAAATTGAAGATGCAACTCAAGAGCAGGAGCAGATGGATGATGTTAAATCTCTTGTAAACCAAATTTCTGATTCATCTGCTAGGGTCACTGAAGCTGAAGAAGATTGCAGACAACCAAAGTCAGACGAGTAATGGAACTTGCCAGATTGCTGGAGCTGTTAGAGATAGTGAATTGTGTAACTTTTTCAGTCACGAAAGTGTGCCAAGTCAGGTTGTTAATGTTGTTGAGAACCACAATCTATTGTTGAGGAAGATCAAGATGGAGCTTGCAAGTTAAAAATCCGAACATCTATCGACATTGAACAGAACAGTGTTTAAGGATGTTTAAAGTCAATTGGATCAACGACAACGGAGCAGATGTTGACATTGAAAGGTGAAGAGAGTTTCTTGTCAGATATATACAGAAAAATTACTACCAGATAACAACAGAACCAGGAATTTTGAGCAAGAGCTCCTTAGTACTTGCTACAAGAGAAAATGGACAATCCCGTCAAAGAAACCTATCAGAGAATCAGAGGAAGAGAGGAAATTCAACCCCAAAGAACCCAATTTCCTACCATTTATTCCTGATCCAGAGGCAGAAAAGATTGACCTTAAGCATCAGGTTATGGATGACAGGAAAAATGCTGAAGAATGGATGCTTGATTATGCCCTCCAAAAAACTGTCACAGAACTTGCTGCAGCTAGAAAGAAGAAAGTAGCACGTACTGTTGAATCATTTGAGATAGTGTTGCCAATACCCAGATATCCAACTCATATCAGGAACAGATCAACAGCTTTCTCTCATTCAAGGCCCATTCACGCTTGTAGCTGATGTGAGCATTTATGAGTGAATTGTCAGCTGAAAAATGATCAAGGTTCAGTTCTGTTGCCTGACAAGTAACTATGTTCAGTTTTTTCTTTTATGATCAGTGAACTTTGGAATCATTCAGATGGTGTTGAATGTAAGTTGCAGAGAAGCTGTTTCTACTACGTTAATACTTATTGTCAGATTATGCACCTTAAAAAGAGTTAATACTTATTGTCTGGTTATGTACCGTAAACCGTCTCTTTTACCTCTATCCAATTTTGTTGGCGACCGTTCCATCTATTGATTATTTATTACGGGTTTCTCCTTCAAACATTATGTAATAATCATCGACTTGGGAAAATATATTTTAAAACAGAAGTATTACTTGGTTTACAGTATGGCAAACAAATAATATCATTTTCATCATGAAAATATCTCGCAACCAATGGAAATTGGAAATTGTTATCCTTGGTGAACACTTGCAACACCAAAGTAACGAGGATATTCCCTTTAAATTTTTTTTTCCCATTGTAGTATTGAACTTCAACCTCTCGTTCTCAAGGTCTAATTCCTCTTAAATAACACTCTAAAACATAAAATATAAAGCTGCAGTTGAGAAACTCCTGACAATTTTTAACTTGATTAAGGCTATATTATCTTATCTAGATTGAAATTGAGGTAGGTTTACTTCTACAAATAAATAGTCAACATTGTTGAGGTTATTTATAGCAAAAGCACTCTTAACACTTCTTTAATCCTTGATCCTTTAGAGCGAAAAAGGAATTGTTTCTCTTGTTCTTGAATCTTTTTTTTTTTCCTCTTTACCAATGAATCAGAATTTTTATGAAGAGTGTGAGACTAAATTATGAATTTAAAAATTATCTAATCGGTCATAAGAAAAATAAATGTAATAATTAAAATATGGTGTATAATATCAATTAGGCATAGAGTTATGTTTGCAGATGAAATCCTAAAAAAGTATTGGAGCAGCGATTCCAACTTTTTTAGGGTTACCAAATAAAAGAATATTTGAATCAGGATTTTAAATGTAAAAAGTTTTGTTGAGTTGGAAAAAGTGAGCTAATACGTCTAAAAAATTATTCTATCAACCTATCAATATTGGTGAGAACCAAAAAAAAAAAAAAAAAACAGAGAAAAAAACTTTTAGAATGAGTTGGTCACAATAGAAATGTATCTTTACTTGGATTGGTTCCCTTTTGTTACAAATCTTTAAGGAATAGAGCTTGATTCTAATTATAGAAAGAGGATTAGTTTTTGAGACACTATTTTCTTATTTGGAAGAGCCCTATTTTGATTGAATTTGTCACTACAACTAAAGCGGATTTTATATGAGAAGCATCCTTAAGTTTTTTTCATAAGCATATTGAGAATCGTACTAAGAAAGTTGAAGCCATTAAACCTGAATAAATTAGAACTCGAAGCCATTAAACCTGAATAAATTAGGCTAAACCAAAGAAGAAAAAAAAAAAAAACCCACCTCGTACCACTTGATTTATGTTAAGAAAAGACGGGAAAAAAAATGCAAGTTATGCATATTTACCGTCCTGAATTTCTATCATGTTCTTTCTTTTATCTATCATGTTCTTTCTTTCTTATTTTTTTCCCCATATTCAAAGCAAGGGTATACTCATCATTGTTATTGCTCCATTTCTTATGCTGATTATTGCTTATGTTTTAGGTACAAAAATGTAAAACTGATGATTATTACTTCGATAAGATACTTCATAGTACCTTAACTGCTACCATTTTCTCCCATAATTACGTCACTCATTTAATCCTATCTTCGTTATTGGTAGTTAATCCCTCCGACTTTTGGCATACTTGATTAACCAATATTTTCAAAATCTGATGGAATACAGAACCGGTAAAAATCAGAGATTAATTGACATTAAATTATTATAAAATTAGTATTGAACTGGTATAAAATAATAAAATATATAAATTATAAAATAAGTAAAAATATATTGTAAAATTAAATATATATAATATATATAATAATTAATAAATAATAATTTTAACTAAAATTAAATCTAATATAAAAT
>JAOXYD010120556.1:0-11217 GCA_028565735.1 Pinacopodium congolense | reverse complement strand
GATACCGTTCTTTACTACAAGTATGACCCGTATACTTACGGTTTTGAGCGTAAAACTTGCAGTTGTTTGTTTTGCGATATATTCTCTCAACAATAACAAGTCTTGAAATTAGGGAACAATGGCACCCTTCTAAGGTAAGGTTGATACACCAGCCACTATTTGATCATTAACAGTGATTTCTGCAATCCACAACGAAGCCATTATAAACTACTGTTTATCTTTTAACTTTTACTTGCATTACAATGGTGGTTACTTTTAAATTAATAGTGCCTTTCTCTAAAGATGTTGGCTCTCTATTTTCATCTGGGACTTCAACAATGTTTCACAATATCATCAATAATGCCATTATTGACCTATATTGTCTTTTGGAATATCATCCACATAAGCTCTTTCTCGCACCAAACTCTTCAATTAATTGTAAAATTTTATTTTAACCAAAAATACATATAAATATAGCAAATTGATACTAAGATAAGAGTAAAAAACACATAAAATCCTAGATTAAAAGCCTATATAACACAACCCTATTAATACCTAAGCCTTAATTCCCATTAATGTTTTATAGATTATACTTTACCAGTATGTTTAAGGCTGAAGGTCCAATTTGCCTTTTAAGATTTGAACCAATCTTTAAAAAAGATCTTAAATTTTCTTTGCATTCAAACATGGCCTTAGTGTTTGTGCAAATGTTAAAAAAACTCCAACATTTATAAAATATTTAAAAATCTTAACCCTAATAAACCATTATTTATCTATTAAATTTTATTGATGTGACATTTTTATTGTATTTATACCAATGTGTTGCATAAATTTATTTTTGTTTGATTATCTCAATCTTATAATCACAATCCCAAATGGTAAGTCATGTTGCTTCCCTACTTTACTCCTCTTCGTCATCTACCTACCTTTACCTATTAGACACTTCTTTTTCCTTTATTATTTACAGCTCCCACAACTAAGAATTATTACTGAATAATGCTCTGCATAATGTAAAATTATTTAAAAGCCCCCTCTTCGTTCAACTTAAGGTAAACCGTGACTACTGGGAACACGTGTATCTCATTTTTTATCAACTATGTGTTGTAAATCCCTTCTTAAAAGTTAGTCATACTATAACCAAAATCTCTTTTGGGGGTAAACCTCACATGAAGCTATCTTTAGTTGAATAAGTTGTCCTTCTTAACCCTTAACATTAGTAATACCCAATAAAACATTTATGTATATATATATAATTAGTAGCAACGATTCCTGAATAAGAGGCAACATTATAAAGAAAACATAGAAACCTAATTAGCTCAATAATTTTTACATTAATCTAAGATTTCATAAAGCCCTATTATTTTAATAAGTTTCATAATCTTGTTCCCTTTGTCTCCATATTTATCATTTGTTATATCACCACTATGAACTCTAAAAAAAAAAAAGGCATGAACCTTATAACACTCACAAGCAATTGCATTATCATTGGTTGCATTATATCTTTAGTCATTGCTCGTCTAGAATGTATTAAGAAGAAGAGCATTGGTAACTAGATTCTTCTAAAATGGGGAAAAAATGTTATATTCTATTTAAGCTTACTCCTACACATGATTAGCTATTGATTCTTGAACTTGATTGGACACCTTTGACAAAATGGTGATAGGAATGAAAAATAGGTTGACAATGGTGGCTCACCATTATTAAACAATGACATCATTGTTTTGATAGTAGGAGAAATTACACTATTAGCTCTAGCTATAAGCTTATACATAACTGTAAGAAAATCATACTGACTTTAAATCAAGACATACAGTGGAATAATATTAAATTTTCCCACTTATCAACTTTAATATTATTAAATTTGAAACATTAAACTAGATAACACTAACCTAGTTATGCTTTCTTATAAATTTTCTTCTTCTTCTTCACAAATCTGTCAATCCACTAGTTGTTCAATCACTTGACCTCCAATGGTATCTATAAACCTATATTAAAGGAGAACTAAAAATATATTTTTAAGAGAAAGAAGAAGAATAGTGCTAGTTATTTATTCTCTCTTCTTCCTTTTTTATGAAAATTTTAATTTTTCACAACTATAGAATTTGTTAAAATTACAATTGAAGTCTACTTTAACATTACTATAAATCAATCCTAAGAAGATAAAATATCTCATATTAATCCTTGAAGTTTCCAAAACTTCTCAATAAAGTTCAACTTAATTAAAAATTTTCTCTCCTTTAATAGACCTTTATATGTGACCTATTAGGTTATTAATAGGTTGCAATGATTATAGATTATAACTCTAATTGACAATTAGAATTAGATAAATTAAAACTCCTTTTAATTTATCTTTAATTCTATAATTAAAAAATTTATAATCATATATTATGATTGATGTCTAGAAACAATTCATGATCACTCAAATATTAAAAATGTTAAAGTAGTTTGAATTAAATTACCCATGCATGGTTATGATGTATAATTTAATCATTTTGTTAATCAATGTTCTAATTGTAATTAAAGTATAAAATTAATGTCTGCTCTAAGTAATCCAATCACGTTTGTTATTGCTAACCAATAAATTATTTATAATTGATATTTGAAAAATAACTTCTTCAAATTTTAGTTCACTATAGCCAGAGAATTCCCAAATCATTACTAATAAAGAATAGTGAAACATTCTTCCCAATTACTTTAGGATCACAAATCGTTCATTGATTCACTCAACTATCTTCATATAGTTCATAATATATCCAAGTACTACCAAATTAACCTACTCTTTATAATAGATCATAAGTAGCATCAAAACATAGTAATTTATATATAAGATAACTTTGGTAATCTCAAGTGTAAGAATTAATTATGAAATCATTATAATGACTTAATCTATAGACATATAACTAATGTTTCGTTTAAGATCCTTATAATCAGGTTGATTCAATAAATGTCTTATCTAATAAGCATCTACACATTTGTTTAACACACTTTAATGTCTTAGATTAATTACTTTCTTCATAAGAAGAAACATAAAATGTGCTAGTATAACTATTTTATCAATACCTCATCTTGATAGTTTTCAGAAAATTTTAGAAATAATATAAAATTGTAATAATTATAATCTCATTATAATTTTTAATTGCATAAAAATTATTCCAAAGATTTTAATTTGATTAATAGTAATTAAATATAATTATCAAACAAATAATGATAAAGAATGCAATTTTTATTAAATAAAATTTACAATGTCACATATGTAAATTTTAACTAATAGATTGGTTGTACGGGTATAAACTAACAATTTTACATAAGCCAATCATCTATGTATCTAATATTATATCCATTCATATGTAAATCATGTCTATTTTGAAACAACAACTTAATGAGAGGATCTATAAGATTCTCTTTAATGGGAATTCACTCCAATGAGATGTCCTTTTTCTCCACTATACCGAATTAAGTGAAACTTCCTAAGTATATGCTTGTATCACTGATGAGACCTCAGTTTCTCCATCTGTGTAATAATGACATTATTATTGTAGTATAATACCATTAGATAAACAATGCTAGGAACCAATCCAAATAACAAACTTTATAATCCAAACTACTTCCTTTGCTACCTCAAATCTGCAATATACTCAGCCTTTGTTGTTTAATCTATAATGGTTGCTTGTTTCGAACTCTTCCAACTAAACAACACCACCGCAAAGAGTTAATGTGTACCCCACTTATGATCTACTATCATCTTAATTAGGTTTAAACTAGCATCTAAAAAACATTTAATTCTTAACTTAGCTCATCCGTAGGCTAAGAAAAAACTTTTAGTTTTTCTAAGTACGTTAATATATTTTTCACAAATGTTTAGTGATCCTTATTTGGATTTTCTTGATACATGCTTGTAATGCTCAAAGTAAAAGCAAAATTTAGTCTTATAAATAGCGTCACAAATATGATTGATAAAATTATTGAATCATATGGAACACAATCTATTTTATCTCGCTCTTTTTATGGCTTAGGACATATACTTTTAGAGAGACCCTATGCAGCATGGGTAAAGATTCCCTTTTAGAATTATTTATGCTAAACCTCTTTAGCACTTTCTCTATATACATGGACCAGGATAAATCAAGCAACTTCTTTGATCTATCTCTTTTTATACCTAGTATATGTGCTACTTCTCCCACATCATTTATAACGAAGTTATGGATAGTCATATCTTTATATGCTGGAGCATTGGTTTGTCATTTCTAATAACTAATATGCCATCCTTATAAAGCACTAAGAAAATGACTAGATTCCTACTTACCTTCTTGTAAACAAAGGGTTCATCCAGTTTTTATAAAATTAAACTCTTTGATTGTCTCATGAAAACCAAATTTCCAACTTCAGAACACTTGCTTTAGTCCATAAATAAACCTTTATAACTTGTATACATGGTCATAAATTCTTTGGATTCAAAAGGTTCAGGTTTTGTCATTTACACATCGTCTAAAAAATCCCTATATAGAAATGTTATTTTGACATTCGTTTGCCAAATTTTTTTAATTATGATATGCAGCTATAGCCAATAAAATTCTTATGGACTTAAGCATTGCTTCTAGTGAAAAGGTTTCATCAAAATCAACTACTTATTTTTTTTGTAACCTTTTCCCACTAGCATTGTTTTATATGTATGTACAGTTACATCTATGTTAGTTTTTCTCTTAAAAACTCATTGGAACCTAATAGGAATAATAAATTCAAGTGCATTAAAAATTTCCATACTTGGTTAGTGTACATAGACTCCATTTTGGATTTCATAGTTTCTTGTCATTTTAAGGAATCAATGTAAGAGTCATTTCTGAATTCAATTCTTCTAAGATGCATTGCTCGATTTTTCATGCTCTACTTTCAAAATGCATAGAGACTGGCAAGAGTAGATCTGGGTTTGTTGGTTCAAAAAGTTGTGATTAATTTATTGGATGCCCAAGAACCATAATCTTTCTTAGAAATGGCTTCTACGATGATGGATAAGGGTCAACTTTGTTTGGCATCTATTCCCCTACCCTCTAAATAGCATGGGAGCTTTTTAACTTGTATAGCTCACAATCCTAGATTTAACATTGCTTTGTTTAAATTAATATGTTCATATTCTATGGGAGAAACATCATGACCCCCTTTTCTATGTGTAGATCCAATCTAAAAAGAAGATAAGGCATCCTACTAAAGCATCGCAAATGATGTGTTTCCATTGGCTGTACATCTAATGTATTAACTTAAGGTTCTTGTTCCACTTAGATGTAATTTTTTGGTTCTATAAATTTTCTAGTTTCTTCCTCACTCCCACTACTTTTCTTAAGAATAATTATCTTTTTGTGAATGTAGCATTCCCTGAAATAAACCCTTTTTGCTTAAGAGGATGAAAAAATTGATACCTAGAACTCTCTTTTAGATACCCTACAAACTTGCAGTTATTTTATTTAGCTTAACTTTTATCAAATATTACATGCTTGAGATAGACATCACATCTCTAAATCTTTAAGTGTGACAACCTTGATCTATTATTGGTCCATATCTCATACAAAGTCTTGTTAACAGATTTAGATAGAACTCTATTCAGAAGGTAAGTAGTAGTTTTAAGGGAATATCCACAAAAGGAGATTGGAAGAACTACACGAATCATCATGGAAATTACCATATCTAATGAATTATTATTTCTCATACTAAACACTCAATTATATTATAAAGTTACAAGAGGAGTCCATTGTGAGAGAACCTAATTCTCTTTTAAATAACTAAGAAACTCATCACCTTGATCAGATCAAAGTGTCTTAATATTCTTACTAATTTGTTTCTCTACCTCAATTCTAAATTCTTTGAACTTTTCAAGCATTTCATACTTATTTTTCAGTAAATACATATAACTATATCTAAAGTGATCATCTGTGAATGTAATGAAATATGTACATCCACATTTGCCTTTGATTAGATATAAGGCCACATGCATCTAATTCTATGAGCTTTAGTAACGTACTGGTATAATTTCCCTTTCAACTAAAGGGTATTTGAGTCATTTTACATAATAATAAGATTCACAAGATTAATAAGTTTCATATGTTTCATAATAAAAAAGGATCCAAATATATTTATTTATGTAACTTTGCGATTATCATTTCATTAACACGACCTAATATACAATGCCATAAATAAAATGGATTTTGGTTACTTATTTCTTTTCTTATTGTTTATGTCAAATATTGGCCTTTAAGATTTAATTAATACAAACCATTTGTTGGTAAACTATATCCATAATAAAAATCATCTTTGTAAAAATAATAATTTTTATTCTTTATTATAAAACAAATCCATTTATGTCCAAATATGGAATAGAAATGATGTTTCTTATGATTAAAGGACCATAATAACAATTATTTAGTTTAAATATAAGGGTAAAAGAAAAATATAAACTGTAAGTCCCTACAGTAAATGCAGTAACCCTTGACCTATTGCCAACTCATAAATCCACTTTGCCTTTCCTTAATGATTTACTTTCTATCAGCATTTGCACATTATTACAAATGTAAGAGCCACAACTGATACCTAATACCCAAAGTTATGAAATAGAAGAAGAGAGATTGATTTCAATTATAAACATACATGATGATGAATTTATCTTTAACTTCTTGTCCATGAAGTTAGAAAGGTAAGCCTTACAGTTCCTCTTCTAGTGTTTAACTGAACCATAATGTAATCAGATGCCCTAATCATTCTTCTTCTTGACACCACTTATTGGATTTGTTATTTTGGTAGAAATCTTTTTTTATTCTTTTTATTATTTTTAATGGTCTTACCCTTATTTTTAGAAGAAGATCTAACAGTAAGAACATAACTAGATTCCTTTTTAAGCATCCTTCAACGATCTTGAGCATGTTGATCTGTTTTGAAAATGTTAGATCCTTTTGGTTCATGTGAAAATTTATTATAAACCTTAAAAAGCTCGGGGTGAGAGACTGAAGCACTAAATCAATGCTTAACTCATGGTTTATGACATATCCTAATTTTCATAACTTTTTAATGTAGTTAATCATCTTTAGTACATGTAACTCTTACTCAAGATCCCAATTCCATCCTACTTTGAAATAGAGCTCTAGCAATCTCAAATTTTTCCACAGCATCCATGTTCTCAAGTTACCTTTAAAGTTAGGCAAACATGCTAATTAACATCACACATGTAGCTTGGTCATTATCATCCATATGCCATTAATAACCCTCCAAAATATCATCAACATCATTTTGTGTAGGCCCAAATGGAAGCTTAGTATCAAGAATGCATAATTTCTTTTCTTGCCTAAAATGGCCAGTTTCAAAATTTTGGTTTAGTCAATTTGTTTGCATGCATGATGCTCCCTAAGGATAAGTTCATACTCACTTTTCAACAACTAGAAAAAAAGAGAGCAATAATTAGTTTATGCCATAAAAATCAAATAAATAAGGAATTTAATTAATATTTGGTTACTTTTACTATTTTAAATAAACTAATAGTCCTTACTATTAATTCAAGAAATTGTCCCATAATTTCTTAGTAAGTAAGGATCTCATTCTAATATAATTGATCTTTAATTTTCTAAAAAACCATCAAAACTAAAATTAGATAGATAACAACTTGTTAATCAAAATTTACATGTATCTTACATTCGTTAGGTGACAACTATTTGCAAAAAAAATATCTTATATATTATTCCTAACCTTGCGTCTAAATTAATATGATCATAAGTTTGCTCATCCTAGTCATACAAATTTAGTTATGAATAATTTGATCATTAGCTTGCTTATCCATCATTATAAGACTAAAAAAAATCTTTGGGTTAAAGGGATATTAAGTTTAATCAACAAGCCTAATAATAATTAGAACTCTAGTTTAATATTAAAATAAAGAAAGGCATTTTTTATGCTCTTATTTAATTATTTTTACTACACTGCAAGTATACAAGTTATAGTATAACAAATAGCATTCCCACGAGGATTGAATATAGATATATAAAAATCTAGATTCAACTTTGTTTAAGGTAAACCATAATTATAGAAACTAAAAATTAAACTAAGTTATCAAAATTCGACGAAGAATATTGTAGAAGAAAGAAAAACAATGAAGTTACTTAGTGATGGAAACTTAGGGATTATTTTATCCTTATGTTTTTCCATTTACCTTATTTATTTAATTATTTTTGTTCATAGATATCCAATAGTCTAATTACCCTCTCTTGAGATCTAATCAATAAATCTCAATTAAAATAATTGCAAGCCTAATTGCAACCTCTTGGCTCACAAAACTCCTCTTAAAGATGCAATTAGATTTGTAGCAATCCTAAGGACAATAAACAAGAAACTAAGATCTCTCTTCAATTACTTATTAATCTAAAAATTGTAGGTCCATTAAGCCACCAACTCTAGTTTTGAATCCTAACTCAAATAAATTAATACATTCTCTCTATTCAAATTAATTATAAGTTGAAAATTACCACTAATATTTATATATAAAATAAATAAGATAAAAGTCATGCAAATAATTCAAGAATAAACCCCAAAATAGATCTAGCAATCCATAATCATGTTAAAAAACAACTATTCAGATTAAACATTCAAAGGAATGCAATGGAAAAGAGAAAACAATGGATGAAGTTTGAAACCCCTTTATTGGAAAATATGGACAGCCTTGTCATTCTTGATTTCTCTCCTTGATCTTGAGTTCTTATTGCTTATCTTCTTTAAAACTTATTGATTTCCTCTCTTAGATGTCCCCTAAATTAAGATTGGCAACTTTTAGGGTTTTTTTTATGTCCCTCTAATCCAAAATAGTATGAAACTTAAGAACTTTAGTAAGTTGCTATAGTGATTGGGTTGTTATAGTGACTTAGACTTTTAAACTTCTCTTTAACTACAGCGACTTGGTCACTACAACGACCTGGATTTAGTTCCCATGATCCTTCTTCTTCTCCTCTTAACCTTCTAACTCAATTCCACTTGAATTTTTATTAGATAATCACATCATTAAGTTTGAATTCTTGCCCAAAATCAATAAGCATCATATCAAAATGCTTAAACATTAACAATAACATTAGAATAACATCAAAATAAATCTAAAACATGGAATTATCATCATAAACATGTATATAACACACTAAAAACATCATAGAAATAAAATCTAATGCAATCTTATCAACATCCCCATACTTAGACTTTTGCTTGACCCCAAGCAAAGCTAAGACAAAAATAAAAAAAAAGTTACACAATCGAACAATGATAATGCACTAAAATGAATGCAACAAAGTTATGAATGTGATAATGATTAAAATGTAACGATGTCATAAAACTTTGTATAGTTAGATTTCCCTAGAAGATGAACCATTTGAGATTATCCAAATCATTTATCTTGTGAAATTCATATCTTTAATTCTTTAAATGGAAGATGCATCTTAAGGAAGATATTAATAACATATTCTCACACCTATGACACTGTTAGGCATGCATTTATGGTATTAACATGTGAAATGTAGTTTATCACTCAGTAACCATTCATAAAAATGTCATGTTACTCTAAAGAAGATCCATAGGTTTTATTTTTCATATCAGAACACTGTTTTTGTAATTAATTGGAATGATCACCCAATCTTTTGATGCAAAGGTAAACACTTTGTTGTGAATGTTCCCTGATTACCCAACTAGGTTCGTTCTTTTAAACTTGGTTGAAGTGTCATTTTAGTCTTTTAACATGAAAGATAAACATTTTGTCATGAATTTCCCACAGTTACTTAGCTATATCATGACTTATAACTAGCTACTAGCTCTATTCTTAACCCGATTCTCACTAAGGTTAGTGAAATAGGAATGATGTATTAAATATGTGTTTATTTCCATTGCTTCATTTATATCTCATGTCCTTTCTTCCTAATCAATTTATTCTCATGAAAAATCACCAATGATGCTTACCAAATTTAAGTCCATTTTGCTATAAATGCAATCACAAGTGTTAAAGATAAAAGAATAAATGAAAACCATCTTAATTAAGGTGCACATTCAATGGAAAGACATTCAAAGTAAGAATTTCACGAGATAACTAATTCTTCACACTCAATACTTATGTTTAAAGGCAAGACTATTTCTTTCAATCTCATTCCATAGACACACTCAAACTATATGATAAGATTCCTAATAAAACATATGCCAACCTAATTCAACTAAACCTATAACTTATGAATGCATGATCATAATAGAGTGGTATGAAAAATGTAAAGAAACTTCCCTACACTTAAACAACACTTTATCCTCAATATGGACCAGGAAAAGGCAACATAAATAAGGAACATGAAAAATAAAACATAAAAAGCAAAATAAAATACAATACAATACTCAAGACAAAGGGCAAGAATACTTATAGTGATTACAGTGAAGGAGGAGTGGGAGATGGCACTAGGATTCCCTGTAATTCAAAAAATTTTAAAAGCTTCTTCAGTTTGTAACGTTGTTTCCATGGTATTTGATTCATCTGTCTTGACAATTGCTTTATCCTCTCGTCCATGGAATCCATACATCATTATAACAACTTATGATTATCTTCCAAAGTGGTTAAAACAGTGGCCCATCCTTCACCTTGTTCATCAAAATCTTCAAAAGGGGTGTTATGATCACTTTAAGGATCGTAGGAGGAGTATGGCCTTTATTTTTTCTTTTATTTGACAGTAGCTCTAGTATGGGGATCTCGGAGTTCCACCGAATTAAAATTCAAGATCTCAACATGTCGCAAATCCATGGCAGTAAAATACTTAACATTAAAAAGTGTTAGGCAGTCAAAGTTAACATCATATAATTAAGCAATAGCAATTACTACATGATACATGCCTAAATAGTGTTATTTCTTAGTGATTTCTTGGTCTAAAGCATGAAAAATGTTGTATGATGTGAAATCCTTGTGATTGGTGCCTATACACCATAAGAGAAATGATTCTTTAAGAGAACACTTGTTGCTTTACAATTTATAAAAGACTGCATGGCACATAAATTTATGAAAAAATAAATTGGCATGGATAAGTATGAGGGAGTTAGATGGATTATGAACATCAAAATCATCTAGCCTTGTAAGTTTCTTCCAATATTTCCTAGATTGAAATTCAGTATATGAGCTATAAAGCTTTGTTTTTGAAAATCCAAATACGATTTTCATGATATCATAATTGAGATTATATGGGTTTCCTCTCAACCTAAACT
>JAOXYD010120545.1:0-11217 GCA_028565735.1 Pinacopodium congolense | reverse complement strand
TAAATTGATTTGAAATTCAATAAAACAGACTTCTAATTAAAGGAATTTATTTCCACCTTATTCATGAAATTGATCATTGATGCAAAATTAATTCAATATATTCATGAATAAATTGGTTTTAGTTATTAAGAACCTAAACAAGATGCTAAACAAACAATCCCCGGCAGTGGTGGCAAAAACTTGTTGAACGCTCAGTTGTAAAACCAAACTACTAGTTTTACGCTCAAAATCGCAAGTATACAGGTCGTAACTTGTAGTAAAGAACAGATATTGCTCCCACAAAGATTGAGTTTAGTCACCACTTAATTTGGGTTTTACTTTGTTTAAGAAATAATTTCAGGAATTAATAAACTAGAAAATAAATTAAATTAAACTAGTGATAACAGCCAATTGAGACAAAGTGCAAGAATTTGATAACTAAGGTTTAAGATTAGAAGTCTTTCTATCCCTATTTTACTTCCCTCTTCACTTAATGATCCAATTTTGTTCGACCCAAGACTTTCTAATTCATAATTACCCTCTCTCAATGTACAATTAACTATCCCTAGCCAAATAAATTAGGATTTATTATGCTATCTCTAGCCTTACTAACCTCTCCTAACCATTCAACTAGATGTTGAGCAATCTTATAGTTAATCTTTAATAAATAGCCAGGATCGCTCTTCAACTACCTGTAAAAACTTGAATATGTATAGGTATATTGAGAGCCAATTCTCATTTTACTACCCAACTCACCCTCTCGATCTATTGCAAGGCTACCCTATTCACCCTCTCGGTCTATTGCAAGGTTTAAGCTCAATAAATATTACAAACAACCATTCATTAAATCATAAAGCAAGAGTTCCACAAAATAGTTTAAGAACAACTCCTATAAAATGTTTAGCTACTCATAATCACTAACAATCCACCAACAATCATGTTTTACATGCTAAAAATGGATAAAGACAAGAAGAAAATAAACTAAATGGAGCCTTGAATATCATCTCTTCACTCCAAAAAAGCTAAAAAACTTGGGTGTTGTGTTGTTTTGATGATTTCCAAGGAAGATGATGCTTTGTTCTTTTGGGTGCCACTAAAAACCTCTCCCTTTGCCTCTTTTAGATGTTACCTAATCAATGTTGGAGGCTTTTAGGCTTTTGAGCCCTTAAATATGTCCAATTGAGGGTCCAAATACTTAAAATCCCGCATTTGACTCGTTCAGGTATCAGTCCCACTGTCACATTGTGATAGAGGGCTCATGAACAGTGATGGTCACAATCATGGCTTGTCACGATTGTGACCTGATTCCTGCAGCTTCGAGTACCCTTCACTCTTTTAACCATAACTTATTCTCTGGACCTAGGATTAACTTGAAATTTTAATTAGAGACTCATAACATCTTGTTCTTCCACTCCACCAATGTTCATGACTATCTAAGCTCCAAAATTATTCCAGTAAGCCAACAAAGTCACTTGTAAAATATATAATTTTGAAATCCTGACACTTGCAAAATCAGCAAACAATGTGCATCAAATTATCCCTCAAATAAGCTCAAAATCCACCCTTAAACACAAGACCAAATAAAGTCCCATAAACACTTCAAAAACAGATGCAAATATGTAAAAGATGCAATAAAATAAAGCTAAAACACACAAAGAAACACGTAAAACACCTAGAAACAACTTAATAACATAACCTATCAGCACACTTATCAACTTACTATTTTTTAAGAAATGTGTTAGTATCATTGCTTAGTAAAAGTCAAATCCCATGAATTTGTCAATAACCAAAGTAAGATATGTAGTAACCAGAACTAGTAGTTCTTTTGTCTAAGTTCTTAGGTTTAAAAAACAACTTAGGGATTATGTTATAGACTTTATCAAGATACCCACTATGTGTGATAATACAAGTGCCATTGCCTAACCAAATATCCTAGTCATCATTCATGGACTAAGTACATTGAGGTTAGATACCATTTAATAAAAGATAATGTGTAAATGATGATACAGAATTGGAGTTTGTAAACACAAAATTCCAACAAGCTAATATATTCACTAAACTATTGAATAAGTATAAGTTTTGCATGATTAGGTGAGGATTAAGCATTTAGTGGTGGGTTTATTAGAGATTTATTTGTTTATGTGTGATTTTTACTACTTTTATTTGCATCTATGTGATTGTTAAAAATTTAATATAGGTTTCCCCATATTTTTCATCTCCTTTACAATTGGTTCTACAATTCGTATCCTTCACATTTTTTAATTACTTTTTGATGACGTCAAAAAAAGAGAGAAGATTAAGTGATATTAACTATTTTGTTTAAGTGGGTTAAATTGATATGAGTTGTTTTTAACGTAAGAACTAAGGGAAAGTGTAATTTATAATTGGTGTGCTTCATTATATATGATGTATGCTTATAAATTGATTTAAATGGTTAATTTTAATTTTGTTTTTATTTCCTAGTATCCCTTGTCTTTTCATTATAAAAAAGGAGGAGATTATTATACCAAAGGAGGTTCCAATCTTAATTTTGAAAATAACAAAACATGAATTGTACTAATGATTTGAGCATATGGTGTAAAGTTTAAAAGATATCTGCATTTGGAACAAATTCAAGGGCAAAAGCTTGAACTTGGAGGTCAATCTTAAAGGACAAGGAAGAACAAGTCTTATGGAATTTCAAGACTATTATTTTATGTTTTTAAATATTTTTTTAAGTGTTACTTGAAGCTTAAATATTATGGGGGTTAGAAACTTTCATATATGCATTACATAAGTTTTAAAATTGCATATTTTTAAATAGTCAAATTTTTTAGTTTTTGGCACTTAACTCAAGGTAACAATTGAAATAGATTTTTAAATTTGTTTTAAAACTTGTTTTAAGTTAAATTTGATGTTAATAAAACCTTTAGAAAAGTTTGAAAGTGTTTTGATGATGTTTTGAAATTCATTTATGGGTCATTAATGGTGGTTACCAATGTTATGCTTCAAGGGCCATTGTAGTGATGAAAAATAATTATTGTAGTCCTTATTTTCGACATTAATAACAGTTTTGCTCGAATCATAATGGCGCCGTTGATCCCAAATTAAATCATCATTGTAATCACTATCAAGTGAAAACTTTCCTTTTTCATTATAATCCTAATAATCTGTCTTCCCCAATGGGGAGCTAAGTCATCTAACATATCTTTTATTCCTAAAACTCTATTTCTAGCCCTTTAAAGCGGTCTGAATCAATCAAGAAATGTGTTTGAGTAAGGACGAGTGAAAAATCACAACATTTTTAGAAAAGCTTCATAATTTAACGTATTCATCACTTTTTAATCCTAATCCTACCAATTTAGATACGTTTTTGTGTCTACAAACCCTTCTACTTTGTCTTAATTATTTTTCTAAAAGGTTTTAGATGTGTTATTACTTCTAATTATTGTTTATGTGCAAGGCTTGAACTTGCAATATTAATTTTCATTCAAGTTATTAAGTGTGTTGCATTTAATCTTATATCCTCATGTTTCAAATTAGTTTTTCTGCCTTTAATTTAATATTGTTTGATTCTTTATGGTTTCAAAGTTTTCATAAGTCAATATTTATCACCTAGATACATTCTTTGGTTGAGTTTTTAAATTTTCAAAGTATTACACTTAAAACCACCTAGTATTAAATCTTATTCGTATTCAATCTTATTTTTTAACTTCATAAATAATTTTTTTAGAGTTTAATTGACTCTTCTCTGTTTACTTAAGTCTTTAAGTTGTTCTACTATGATTTTCTTGGTCAAACTACATTTTTTGTTGAGATTGTTACATAAAAAATGCCATAATCATTCCATCTTCTAGATTTTTACATTTCAACCTCATCAATCTTCTTTAATATTATTTCAAATCCAAATTTTAGGTTTATAAATAATTATATTCGATTTCTTTAAGGTTTATAGAGGATCATTAAACATATATTTCATTTTTACATGCACAAAAGTCTTTAATATATTATGCTTCAAGTGAAACACCTCCATAGGTGTATTTTGGTTATCTTTAAATGGGGTTTCTCAAGTGATTGGTTATTTAATTTTGTTAAGGCTCCTTTTTACCTTAAAAAATTTTAAGGCTCCCCTTTACCTTTAAACAAATTTTCAAAGGTTACTTTTCACCTTCTTAAAATATAATTTTGATTTGTAAGGGTTACTATTTACCCATTAAAGAAGATTGTAAATTGCTACAATTTGATAATGCTTTATCCAATATCAAGAGTGTTGGGAGTCGATTAGGTTATGTTAATGTTGCTGAGCCACTATAAATTTTTTCAACTTCTCTCTTCCCTATTTTTGAGCCAAGGGTGGTTCCAATCTTAGTTTTAATGATAACAAAATAAGAATGTTCCTATTGATTTAAGTTTTTATGGCAAGTTTCAAAGATTGGTATGTTTGATGAATGAATTTAATGTGGAATGTTTAAGCTTGAAAGTCAAAATTGAAGATAATAGAAGCACAAGAAAATTGGAAACTTCAAGACCATGCATTTATAGTTTAGAACTTATTTTGTAAGTTTCATTTGAAGTTTAATTCATCAAAGGGAACTAAGTTTACATTCATGCAATCATAAGTTTCAAAAGTGGAATAAAACTTTCATCATATAGATCAATTTTGTTGTTTGAAGTTATAGAATCAATTTGAACATTCATACAACTTTGAAATATGCTTTAAAACATTTTTGTAATTGCATTTGATATTAGGAAAATGTTTAGAAAGGTATAGAACTTGTTCGAGTCTTTTTTTTCTGTTTTTCTAAGAGATAAACGATAGTTTCTTAAGAGAGCAATGGTGCCATTCTCAAACCATCGTTTTTGGAATGCCAACCTAGAAGAATGATGAAATTTTGCCATGAAAACCAATGATGCCATTGATAAACACAAAAACCATCATTTATCTCCAATGGCTAGTTTTTTGAAAGCAACTCTTGAGTTTTAATGACTTATTAACTCCCCAACAACTAGTTTTTGTTTCTAAAAGCCATTTGAGTATCCTATCATATATATATATATAAGTGTTCTAGAGCTTCCATACTAATCTTTATGTCATTTTATTATTGTTTCAAGCTCTTAAATAAAAATCATAAAAAATCTCCACTTATTATGTTCTTCATTGTTCAACCTTAAATTTCTTATTTTAAATAAATTTTTAGAGATTCAAGTTTTTTATGTTTAGTTTGTTTATTTATTCAAGAGTTCCATTGATCAATTATTTGCATTTTTAGCACTCCATTACGTTTGGTATAAGCTCTCTCAGTCATGTTTATTAGAACTATCAAGATTAGGTGTTTCCACATATTTCACTATCTTTCTTCATTCAATCACATGTTGGTGCTTCAGAATTATCATTTAAAGTTCTTTTAAGCTTTTAAGAGTACCATTGATCAATAATTTTATTTTTTAAAGCCTTAGAGCCCTTTGTTTATTAAGATTTAAGTGAAACACCTCTATAGATGTACCTTGTTACTTTAAAAGGGATTTCTTGATCCATTTGGTTGTTTGTTCTTGTAAAGACTTCTTTTTACCCCCCAAAAAAGTTGTTAAAGGTTGCTCTTCACCTTCCATAAAGAAGATTGTGAATTGTAAGGGTTTCTTTTTATCTAGGAAGAAGATTGTACTTATTATAGTGAGTTAGTCAAATTTCAAACAAGTTGTTGGAGAGAGGATTAGGAAATTTTTAGAAATTACTTAACCTTTATAAATTTTTATCTATGCTCTCAACTTTACACTCTTTATTATTGCTTATTGTGTTGCTTAATTATTGCTTTTACTATGATTATATTAGTATAAACATTTTCATAACATTCTAGGTTGAATATTGGTTTAGTAATTACATATAGTTGAATTCGTTAGGTGGCTTAGTTTAATTAGTTTAGGAAAAATTTTTGAACACACAATTCATTTCCCCTTATTGAGTTCCTTTAGGACTTACACCTAATATTTTTTTTGTTATTATTGATTCCATTATTGACTCATTCTTATAACCTTGCTAATTGTAATATTAGTTTAACTTTATATTATTTTTTATTATTCAATTAGATCATCTTTATTATATAGTTTATTGTTTGATTGATTTTTTTATATCATTCTCAATTGTGTAGAACATTCATCTTTATATCTTTATAAGTAGAGTTATTTATGTTGTGGCAAATTGTTCATATTACTTGAATATTATTTTTAGATGAATTTGTGTTTAGGAATTTAACCTAGTTTTAATTGTTTTTTAGTGGCTTAAATTTTCATATTAGGAATAATTTTTAAAATCTTCAATTTACCCCTCTCTTGTGTGCCTTTAATACTTGTAGAGGATATGTCAAAGTTAAAAGGCATGCATAAAAATATAAAAATTTCAAATGGTCTTACTCTTAACCATGCTTAATTCTTTCCTAATCATGTAAAACATATCCCCATTCATTGGTTTACAAAGATATCGGCTAATTGGTGTTGTATATCAATAAATTCCAATTCAATGTTACCATTTTATACATGATATCTAATGAGGAGATACTTTATCTTATTGTGCTTAGTGCTAGAATGTTGAATTGGATTTTTGGTTAGGCATAAGGCAATAGTGTTATCATACCTAATATGGGATCTTAATGAAATTCATGCCATAATCTCTAAGTTGTTTCTAAGCCAAGGTACTTGTATGTAATAACTACCACTTGTTATACATTCTACTTCAGCTATTAACAGAGCTACTGAGTTTTGCTCTTTACTAAACTAAGAGATTAATACATTTCCTAAGAATTCTTAAGTTTTGGATCCCTTTTTAAAAGGATGCCAACATAATTTGCATCAGAAAAGCTAACTAAATCTAAAAATGCATACCTAGTTTGCCATAGTTTTAAAGATGAAGTTCCACATAAATACCTTAATATTCACTTAACAATTAAAATATGAAACTCTCCAGGACTTGATTAAAACCTACTACATAAATATACACTAAACATATTGCCAGGCCTATTTGCGATAAGGTAAAGCAAATTACTTATCAAGCCTCTATATAACTTAGCATTTATAGGTTTACCTTCTTCGTATTTGTTCAACTTATTAAAGACCTTTATAGTTGATCCTAAAGGCTTTACTTGGTCCATTACAAATCTTTTAGGTATTTCCTTTGGTGTACTTGGCTTAGTTAATGAAATTTTCATTGTCCAATTGTTGAATTTATAGCCAAGAAAGAAATTAGGCTCTCCCCTTATGCTCATCTCAAATTCTTTACTCATGCACTTGAAAACATCTTTACACAAGCTTTTATTAGCAACACAAAAGATAATTTCATCAATATAAATTTAAATGATTAACATATCATAATTGTCTTTCTTGATAAAGAGGGTTGCATCCACCTTTCCCTTAGAAAAACCATTTTATTATAGAAATGTAATTAACCTTTCATACTAAGCTCTAGGAGCGTATTTAAAACTATATAAGGCTTTTCAAAGATTATAAACAAGTATAGGTGCATCATGGTTTTCAAAACCAAAAGACTGCTCTTCATAAACTTCTTCTTGAATAAATTACTAAGAAAAGTAGTCTCCAAGTTTGTTTGAAAAAAGCTTAAAACTCAAGCAAGATGAAAATGCTAATAACAACTTAATTGCTTCCAATCTAGCTATGGATGTAAAAGTCTCTTCATAATCAATTCCCTCTTCTTGATTATAACTCTAAGCTACTAATCTAGCATTGTTTCTTACAATATTACCTTACTCATCAAGCCTATTTCTAAAAACTCATTTGGGGCCTATAATTTGATGATCGTTAGGCTTAGGTATTAATGTCTAAACTTTATTTCTCTAAAATTGATTTAAATATTCACTTATGAAAAAAATCCATTTGTATCACGAAAAGATTCAAATAATTTGTTTTCAAACTCCTCACCCTAATCACTTTTAATGGATGTAATCATGTAACTAATAGCTTAGGAATTTATAGAATTTTCATAGCTAATTCATGTCAAATTAAGCTACATTACTCCTAAATTATTGTTAAAAATCTTAATTATGTTTATAAATGTTGTACAATATAGATGGAAGCTCAAAAGTGGAGAAAAGATCGAAAATTCATAAAAAAAATGTTAGATTTCAGGACTAAAATGGTGACATTATGTAGCCTACCACTGTGCTTCCCAGACCATCGTTTTACTCCTTAAGATAGAGACTTAAACATCAGTTTCATAGCTTGTCATGATACTCATTTTAAGAGCCATTTTAAGTACTAGTTGACGAATTTCCAGCGAGAGCTTTAATCTTATTTGCTACTACTTGCACAAGTTGCTTCCCACTTGTAGCTGACATATAAATGGAGGTCTAAAAGCCAAAAATAACAAAAATTGACAGAGAGAAATATGTTTTCAAATCAAACTTTAGATTTTCTCAAAGATTATGACTTATTTCAAGTGTTCTTCATCTTTTCTAATTTTCTTTGCATATTTAAATTGTTTTGTGGATTATAGAAGCTTAATCACATGTCTTAGACCTACAAGTGTGTTTGTAGCTCTATTTAAGTTGTTTTGGGGATTACAAGAGCTCAATCTTTAGGCATGTTTGTAGCTCTATTTGATACATTCTAAATCTATCTTTTGTTTTGAAATTCCACTCTTGAGCTTATATATTAATGAACATGAGTTATATGCATGATATCTTTTCTTTCTTGATACGAATGAGTAGTTGAACGTGTTTATGGTTAAGGAATGGTTATTTGATGATCTGAATACATGCTTATATGTGATTAAGGGCTGCCTTTTACTTATTTAAATGCTTAAAGCTTGTATTGAACAGATTGTTTAAGATTAAGATGACAAATGGAGAAAGAAGAGCATCAATCTCTTATTCCATTGGAAAATAAATAAGTAACTTGATTTTAATCATTACAAGACCAATGATTGATTAATTATGAGGCAATTTTACAAAATTATGAAATTTTAGGTTAAGTTTCTTGCATTTTAAACCTTTGTTAGGTTGATTTAAAAATGGACCAAACCTTAAACTTCAAAAGGAAGAGAAAAGACTTTTATTCGATCATAACCTTGTCTTGATTTAGTGAAGTTGCCCTATGACAAGTCCCTTAATCCATAATTAATCCATTTATATAATTGAAATCCATTTCATTGTCCATTTAATCCATTAAGCAACCTTAAATTTTAAAGTTAGCCTTATTACAAAAGTTGTAAGCTCTTTAGTCTAATTTGGTAAATTTAGTTAAATTAATTACTTAAATTGGTTCTTTAGATAATTTTGATCCATTTCCCTTAATGTTAATTATAAGTGATCTTTGTGGGAAGATAATTCAAGTCTAAATAATCACTCTATTACTTTTTATCGATATACTTGCCAGTTAGTTAGTTTTAATTTTGATTGAGAAAAAAAAAAGCTTCACTTGTTTAATTTGGTAACTAATTTTAGAATTGATATTAATAGAAACCAATGCAACAATAACCTTTCTAATTTTGTATTGTTATTTAAACTTTATGAATGATCTAAAACACTCATCCTTAATAGCAAGAAATATCATCCATCTAAAATCATTAATAATAACAAAAACATATATCTATCCACCTAAACTAGCAACTCTAAATGGACTAAACAAATCGATATGAAAACATTCTAAAGGTCCATAATTTATTATCAATTTATTCTTCTGGACGGACCATTTGGTTTACTTCCCCATTTGGCAAGCTGTACAAACTTTTTCCTTCTCAAACTTTAACTTTGGTAGTCATTTAATAGTTGCTTGTTGTTTAGGTCAGATAAGAGCTCCATGCTTGCATATAATAATCTCCCATTTCACATCCAAGCATCTTCACTCATAGACACAAAACATTTAATGTCATGGTTATAGAGATCAATTAAATCAATAGTATAAATATTTCCTTCTCTCTCACCAACAAACACAATTCAATTACCCAATTTCCTAGAAATAATGCATGATTTTTCCTTAAAACTCACTTTAAAATCTTTATTACAAAGTTGATGAACATTAAGCATATTATGCTTTAAACCATCAATAAGATCACATTATCAATCATAATGTTATTCTTATCAACTCTTTTTATATCAACAATATTACCCTTAGTAGTGTCTAAAAAAGTCACAAAACAACCATCCTTGCTTTTTAAAGATGTAAATTGTTAAACATCCCTCATCATGTGTCTCGAGCAACCACTATCTACATACCAGTTACTCCTTTTGAAATCATATAAAACAAAGAAGTTTATTTCACTTTAGGTACCCACAAGAATATGGTTCCTTAGGGGTTAGATACCTTTCTTCCACCTAAGCCTCTTAATGACCTATGAAACCAAGTTTGACTATCAAAAAAGAAAATTATGTATATGCACAAAACATCCATAATAATTCCAAATCATAAAAACATCATAAACATATAAATATGATCTCATGGTGTTCCTAAATTCATTTTTAAGTCTTCTATCTTTAAATGTTCTTCGTTGATGAAATTTAGGCCTAAAATATAGATGAAACTTGTTTGTAAATGATTACGTATGCATGTGGGAATCATATGAATATGTTGGCCTATATTTCCTACCATATGGCCTAAATCATCATAATATGGTTGTTGATTTGAATGTGTGAAGTTTTAAATCTCTAAAACAACCTACTTCTACACTCCATAACTTTAAGCAAGTTCACCTGTTGTTTCTGTAGTATAGTAGTATGCTGATTATCGTTCCCATGGTAATTGAACTACTAGTACTAACTATCTTTCTATTATCTAACCTAGAAAAATTAGTAATTATTTTAATTGAATTTCTAATTAAACTAAAACTAAGTACTAACCCAAGATCACAAACTAAACTTAAGCAATATACTTAAAGAAATAACCATTAATGAGATTAAACCTAGATAAGGTTGTCCCTTTAAAACCTTATGTGTGCAAGCTTTATCTTAATTTAATGTAATGTTTAACCCAAATCACTTTGACCATAAAATCCCTTAGGTGAATATAATCTTAATGAATAATATAATTTCTATCCTTAAGGTTCATTCATTATAATCTCTTCTCAATTAAAATCCAATTAATGGCATTCCTTTGATCTATGGATTTTCTTGTTTTGGTTAAGTTTAAATATAACATGGGAAATTTATGTTAGCCTATCGTTAACACCCTATATGAACATCTTGTTGTTCGTTGGTTGAATGATTAAAAATGGGAGTTTTTTAAACTGATTTTACTTTAAAAACCAAAATGAGATTA
>JAOXYD010120534.1:0-11217 GCA_028565735.1 Pinacopodium congolense | reverse complement strand
AAATTTATTTCTTATTTAATTATTATTACTAAATTATTTTTATGATACATTTCAACTAAATAAAATTTTATTTTTAAATTTTTTAAATTTCTATTAAATAAATTTTATTTTAAAAATAAAAACTAAAATCATGAAATAAAAATTAAAAAATAATATTAATGACTGTAAAATTTTTACTATTATATCATATATTGTCATATAATAAATATTATGAAATTTTTATCTCAAGATTATTTTTAATAAAAATATTATGAATACAAATATACATTCTATAGTTAATTTAATTTGGAGTTTTAAATTAATAATTTTTAAATTTTTAACTAATTAATTAATTAGAGTTATCATTAAAATGGTTATTTTAATTATTCTTAATTATAAAAATTTTATCTTAATAGTTTTCATTTTTTTCAAAAAAAATTATATTTTTAATTTTTTTCAAAAATCCCATGTATTTTTCATTTTTATCAAATACCCCCTGCGTTTTTCATTTTTATCAAATACCCTCTTGTACAGTAACTGTCACGTCATTCACGCATGTTAGATGCCACGTCAGCACATTTGCCCAGTCACCACTGTCACGTCATCACGGTCAACCCGCCACGTCAACAAAGTCAACTTTCCACGTCAGTGTCCCCTACCTCATCAGCCCTAAATATTTTCAATGAGTATTTGATAATTTTGTTAAAATTCAGGAGGGTCTAGGATATTTTTAAAAACACATGGGGTATTTGATAAATTATAAAAATTCAGGGGGTCTTTTGATATTTTCTCATTCAAATATATTGATCGTAATATAAGTTTATCTTATAACTTTGGTTGTCTTATTTTGAAACTTTTTATGCACATTGAAAATACAGAATTTGTTTTATTTCTAAACTGAGTAAAGAAGGAATCTATGAAATCAAATTTACAATAAAAGATATCTATTAAATCTTGTTTATTTCAACCATCTCCATAATAGACAATGTTTATTGCCTTTTCCATTAACCTAAATAAAGGAAAAAGGATCTTATTTTACTCATATTATACTCATATACTAAGTTCAAAGCTATAGCAATTTCGATCCTTTCTTTAAAAATTCCATTTTTCTTGCTTCTATTCTTTTCCATAACCAATGTCATCCTAAGGTCACTTCATGGAATAAACTTCTTTTACCTTATGGATTCACCTCCTTCATACCGCTCTTGCATTGCATACCTTGTCCCGACACCATAGTCATTATATGTTAGAATATATTTCGTTTATTTAATGTTAATTACCTGTTTATAGGTAGAGTAAGTAACCTCATATTTGAAAATATTGTGTTAAATCAAGAAGATCATAATCTGTGGCCCTAAAGAAACCAAAATATATGGTATAAGATGTATGTTGCATGATTTATGCAAGCTTCAATAATTTTCTACAATCATTCAAATGACGTTAGCTAAGAATGTGACAATTGATTAAGTGTTAGACATTTAAAAGTTTACTATTGTGAGTACCTATTTCAAGTAATTATATAGCATAGCATGTTCGAAAGAGTTTTTTATTTTTTATTTATTTAAATTAAATTATTATGTGAAAATAAAGGAATTTTGAAAGTAAACTTACGATCCATTCTCATTTAAAGTAAAATCCTATTTACATAAAAATTATTGTAACTTTTTTTAGGACCTATCATTAGTATCAGAGTTAAGTACTATGTCTACCAATAAAGAAAGAATTAAAAATCTTAAAGTAGGGCTAGAACGGGTTTAAACTAGTGTAAGTGGACTGAAGTTTACACTAAATGGCAAGTTTCATTAGATAGAAGATGCCCTAAAAAAACTAACAAAATCCATGCTTTCAAATAGATAGGGTTTTAATAACAATAATAATTGTCGAACATGTCATAATAAAGAAGAGTTAAGGGAGAATACAAAAATGGGATGAACTTTGTTCTCATTTAAGATAACCAAATTTGTGTTTCTAAAATATTTAGGAGACGACCTTATGGAATGGCTTAGTAATGTAAATCAATTCTTCACATTCCAAGGCACCACCAATTCTCAAAAGGGGTTATTAGCATCTTTTATCTTAAAGATAAGGCAAATGGATGGTGTTAATTTCCAAGACAAGTTTATATAGACAAATGAATGGAAGTCATATGTGTAATTGTTAAGGAAGAACTTTAGGTTCTATTTAGACCAATAAAATGTAAGGAATGTGATGAAGCTCTATCTAAAGTGAAATAGGTAGGTTATTTATGAGACTATTAAAAAGAATTTGGGAAGCTAAGGAACTATATACAGGGATGGACGTAAAAGGAATTGGTGGGAATGCTTATTTGGGGGAAGTGGGGAGCAGCTCAAAGTATAAATTACAGAAGGAATCCAAATATTCAAACCCATATCGTTAAAAGAAGTTATTAGCCTGGCATGAGTTCAATATAAACAATTAACTTACCTATAAAAATATACCAAAATCCCAAAATCTAACCCGAGCTCAATTGACCTTATTTTTTTCAAATAAAAGCTAATTCTCTCTTTTCTATGAAGCTTTGATTAGGGACTAGATGCAAAAGTGATGAGTTCAAGGTCTTTGCTTCAATTGTGATGACAAGTTCACTTTAGATCCTAAGTTTCGCAAACCTCAACTTCTGTTCTTTGAAGGTGTGATAAATCTAAGCAATGAGGATGATGAAGAGGCAATTATAACTAAAATGTAAGATGAACCTAAGATATCGCTATAAGCATTAACTAGGTAAGCCATTTCACAAGCCATTAAAATCAGCACAAAAATAAGGAATTATGAAATGACTGTCCTTATTGACAATGGATCCACTCATAATTTCATCAACACAAAATTGGCTATAAGATAGTAAATTATTGTAATATCAATGAACTAATTCATAATTAAAGTGGTTAATAGAAATCCACTACAATGTCAAGGGAGTTTCAAACATGTCAATGTGCTACTCCAAGGTATTCCTTTTTCTCTTACAATTCTCTCTTTACCATTATCTAGGCTAGACTTGGTGTTAGGAGTTCAATAGTTAGAGCAATTAGGCATAGTGGTGTGTGATTGGGAAAAACATTAGTAAGGAATTCTAGTGTAATGTCTAAAATTAAAAACTACAAGGGACAATCCATCCCTTGTAGATTTTAAGTTTAAACTTAAAAGAGCCTTGACACAATTCAATATTTACTATTTACTTTCAAAATGAAGTAGAGACATCACAAAAAGGTTCACCTAGATATGTAGTAGCTGTTCCAAGCTTTTGAAGATATTTTACAAGATCCAAAATAAGAGAAATTAAGCACTATATGACACTTAAAGAGGGAATTGAACCTATTTTTAAAAAGTAAAAATTGAAAAACAATTACATGACATATTGTGATTAGGGCTTATTAGATCAAGTACTAACCCTTTCTCTTCTCCTATTTTATTGGTAAAAATAAAAAGATAGCATATGGCATTTTTACATTGATTATAAAGCCTTAAAGTCGTAACCATTAAAGACATATTTATAATTCCTGTAGTAGCTGATATGCTAAACGGATATCATGGGTAACCTTTTTCAATAAATTAGAGTTGAGAGTGTATTACCATCAAGTACAATTACATCCACCTAATATTTATAAATTGGTTAGTGAATACTTATTCATATCTTTCAATCAATGTAATGCCCTATCTACTTTTCAAGTCATTAAGAATTCCATTGTTCATCTTTACCTCCTCAAATTTGTTTTAGTTTTTTTTAATGACATTTTAAATTATAACACCAATTGAATCGAGCATCTTGAACATGTATGTAAAGGTTTTATAATATTATAGCAACATTTTTTTTTTGGTCAAACTTAGCAAATGTGAATTTAATCAATAGGAATTAGATCACTTGGTCATCTTGTTACTCCTTAAGGAGTGAAAGTGAACCAAAAGAAAACTAGAGATTTGTTAAATTGACTGAGGCATATTAATATTTTTGAGTTATGTTGTTTTCTTAGGCCTAATAGTTTATTATAGAATGTTTGTTTGCAATTTTGTAATTTTGGCTCGGCTACTCACCAATTTGTTATAAAGAAAATAATTTAATTGGCATAACGAGGCTGAAGCTACCTTTTAAATCCTCTAACAAGCCATGACTATCACCTAAACACTTTTTTGTTTTGGATAAAATCACCTAAACACTTTCTTATGTTTAATTTCAATATTCCTTTTATTATTGAAATTGATGCCTCTAGAGATAGGATTGGTGAAATTTAAACTCAACATGGCTTATTAGTAGCCTTGATGAACTGAGCCTTAAGGCCATCAAAAAGATTATGGTCAAGATATGCTAGAGAGATGCTTGTAATTGTCCAAGCTATCCAAACCTAGATGCCATATTTAATGTTTAGAAAATTCTTATGTATACAAATTAACATAGCCTCAAATATCTTTTTGAAGCAATGCATAGTCACTCTAGAGCAATAAAAATGGCTGTCAAAGATGCTTGTATATAGCTATAAAATCCTTTACAAGATAGGCAAGGCGAATTTAGCAGCAAATGTATTTTTTTCATATGATTAGAACCAACATCTTATGTTATATTTGTATCACAAGCTCAAATTTAGGATGAAATAAAAGCAGCAACATTTAACCATTTGTACATGTGAAAAATTGACCAGTTGCTAACTAATAATACAAGTGTGCTATATACTTGGCTTGGTGGAACAGTTTGCTATAATAACTATGTCGTGGTGTCTCCTAACTCTCACATCATTAAGTTGCTTTTACAAGAATTTCATGACTTGTAAATTGTTGGTTGTTTAGGCATGTTAAGAACTTATAAATGCATAAGATAATGCAAGAATATGTATCCTCTTATGATGTATGCCAACAAGCTAAGTGATCAACACTCTTACCAACAACTGCTTATAACCATTATCAATCCCATATTAAGTATGGGATGACATCATAATGGAATTTATTAAAAGGTTTCTTTAATCTAATGGTAAGAACATAATTTTTGTTATAGTAGAGCACCTTATAAGTCAGCCCATTTTTGGCTTTGGTTCATCTATTCACTACAAAACTTGTGGCTGAAAAGTTTGTAAAAACTATTGTGAAACTATATGGAATGCCTAAAAATATCATTAAAGATTGGGATCCACTATTTATAAATCATATTTTGCATGAATTTGTCAAAATTTTGGGTAAACAAATAAAGATAAGGGTTTCATATATCATCTATAAATGGAGAGACAATCTAAAGTTATTAATCGATGTATCTTCGATACGTTCTTCATCAATAGCCCCACAAATAAAACTTCTTCCTTCCATGGGTTGAGTTTTAGTACAACACCATGTTTCCTTTATCAAATAGAATGGCACCTTTATAACCATTATATGGGTGCTTACCTCTAACAATTCCACACTACCAGGAAGACATTTCTTTAGTACAGAAGTTGGGCAAAAACTTGCTTTAAGGTATGTATTAGCCCTATATGGCACCTAAGAGGGGGGTGAATTCGGTTCTTAAACATTTTTTTCAATATTATCAAACCTAAGTCTTTTTACCAATTTTAATTAAATGCTGAAGCTAAAAAATAATTTAATTATACAAATTAAATAACAGTAATAAATTAAACAATTAAATTAAATGCATAAAATTAAAAGAGAAAAGGAAGAAGGGACACAACCAATTTATTCTAGTTCGGAGCTATCCACTTGTCCTACATCCAATCCACAACACCACTGTTGAGATTTTGTTCTTATTACAATTAAGAAGAATACAGAGTACATAAAACAATCCTTTTTACAGGTTTAAGAATAACCTTTCACTCTCCCTTTTTCTAAGGCTTAGGAATAACCTATCACTCTTCTTTTAAAGGCTCAAGAATAACCCTACAACACTATTCTTTTTATAGCTTAAGAATAACCCTCACAAAATTCCCAACAACTTCACAAAAGCTCATAAACACTTAACAACACTCAATAATAATGTATAAATACTTTTTCTACTTCTTGGGTACTTCTAAATACCTAAAAAAATAAAAACACACATATTTATACTCATTCCAAGACCAAATATTTGTTACTCCAATGTTCTTCTCATTTAATAATATACCCGTTGGAAATTTGACCGTCTTAGAGTTACCGTTGTGTAATCTTCATGTCCGGTCGACCGAATGTCCTCATTCAATCGACCAATGTCTATGTTGCCTCATACAAATTTTACTAAATTACCAACTTAATTACTTATTCATTACATACACTCCAAATACTAAACAAACACATTAATCTTTACAAACATAGTAGTAGAAACACTTTGTCATTATAAAAAAAAGGGTGGATCCAACCCTTGTTTCAACAAGATGATATACAGACCAACTCAAAGCCAATCTTAGTGTCGCTAAATACCATATACGATAAATGGCCAATTTCAAAAGATGAGATATTGAATTATAAAAAGGTGATTGGGTTTTTCTTAAACTTATTCCTTATCGTCAACAAGCAGTCTTTACATAAGCATGTCAAAAATTGACTAGTCATTTTTATGATCCCTATCATTTGAGCAAAAGATAGGAAAAGTCACATATAAACTCAAGTTTCTAGAAATTCATCATGTCTTTCATGCTTCATTGCTTAAACAAAAACTAGGTGACATCAATATAACCATTCTTAAGATAACATCTATTCTTGATGGAGAAATTATCATGGAGCCCTAAGGCATTTTAAACACCTATTGGATCAAAAAAGGGTTACAACTTTTTGAAGAATTCGTTATGAAATGGAAACACTTTTTGATTAAGGATGCCACTTAGGAAAATATCCACAAGTTGTGAGACACATTTATGAATTTTAACCTTAAGGATAAGCTTAAACTAAAAGAGGAGGATATTGATACATTACGAAGATCACAATATGTGGCCATTAAAAACCTTTAAATATATGATATAAGGTATATCCTTCATAATCCATGTAAGCCTTAGGGATTTGCTAAAATAATTCATGAAGATGTGTTCTAATGTTAGGAATAACTCAAACAGCGTTAGTTAATAATATAATATTTTGTCCAGTGTTACATGTTTAGGAGTTTACTATTAGGAATTTTAGTTTCAAGTAATTGTTGTCGCATGTTAAGACAAGTTTGATGTGTTTTAACTAAAGTATTATGAGTAAAGTAATGGAACTTCATTCAAATACAAAATGCTATGTTCCATTCTCCTCGAAGTAGAATCCTATTTATATAAAATTACTGCAACTTTAATTGGGGCGTATCACACTCTAGTGTTTCAAAATTAGTTTTTACTTATACCAATAGGCTATGTTTATACAAGAAACCTATCTTTTCCCAACATCAGCTACCAAATAAAGTAAGGTGATAGCTTCTAATTAGTATAAGTCACGATGTTTGGTAATCTCACCATATAGGAAATGATAGAAGCCATGAATCCCAATTTGTATCCAACATTTTTTCATCCAAGTGACAAGGTAATTGTTCCTTTATTATGCAAGTTCCCTCTGAAGACTCAACTTCAAAAAGGAATTTGACACTTAAGTACTTATATTTGCTAATAATCACTTTAAAATCTCTTGTTAGTTGCACGTAACTTTAAAGAAAATATCACCATTCTCAAATATATCTTATCTAAATGATACTTTACATAAGTTTAATGAATAAATTAAATGGTATGATATATTTAAGAATAATGCAGATTGTAAAAGAAAGTATACAATAGTAAATAAATTTAGATAATTAGACAAGAATGAGGATTTTGAGTTTCAACATATCAACACGGAGGTGGATAAAAGACATTGCATAATAGAAAAAGAAATTACGGACACAGTAGGGAGGAGACGTTAATTAAGGAGAGAAAAAGAAGGAGAGTTTAAGTTATAGATCAAAATAACTTCATTTTGAGCCTTGAAGAAACAACATCATTTTGATATGTAAAATAAGAGCTTTTTTCCTGTTGCAAAATGACATTATTTTTGCACTCAGCAAAGCAACTTCATTTTGATAATTTAAGTTAACAACTTTTGGGGTTGCAAATAAGGTTTTGAATACTGTACTGGTACTAGTACCGAATTTGTCTTTAAAATGGTACTATATCGGTACCACTACTAGATTTGTCTTTAAAATTATAAATAAATCTCTGAATTTTATAAAATTTATAAAATAATCCATAAATATATTTGTAATAGAAAATAAAAATTAAACATTTAAATTCAAAATGTCACAATACAAAATTTTTTTAAAAAAAATGGTTCTCGGTATTGGCCGGTATAGGACAATACGGTGCATTCCGACTGGTAAAGACTGAAACGGCTAGTACCAACCGATATTAAAACCAATATGGTACAACCCCTTTTCGTTCTGTTCTATTTATTAGTCGGTACGAAACAGAATTTAAAACATTGGTTGCAGTAAAAGGACGTCATTGATGCAAAGATAAAAATGATTTGTAAAGTACGAAAAAAGTGATAAAAAGTGATCATTATACTATGTCGAAATGTCATATGAAGCCTGAGTGCCATGTGGGCAAGTCCAATAAGACTTCTATTAGTCTATATAAGAAAAAATTAATAGAGAAATGACAAATGAATAATAGTTATTTTAAATTTTAGGGATTTATTTAATAATTTTGAATTTTGAGGGCCTAAATAATAGTTACCTAAATATAAAGACTACTAGAGAAATTAACCCTTATAAATATTTATAAACAAATTGAGTATATATAAGATTCAAACGTACATTTTAATAAATATAGAGGTAGTCTGTACATTGAAGTTTATCTTTATCCTTTGAATGGTCTAATCTTAAAGCAACACAAGTCACCATTGATTAACAATTTCTATCAGAAATTCACCTGGAAATTTGTGTTATAAGTGCATCTTTTAAGTTTTGAATCACTTGTGTTTCCCAAATAGGAAACATATCTCATACTTCAAATTATAATTGAATAGATGGACTATACATGACCTAAATTTCACCAAGTCTATTTACTAGTTTACCCCTGTTTATTATTATTTCTATTCTTGGTTTCTTGGTTCCTTTTTTTTAAGTATAAAAACTATTGACAGGAACGTGCTTGTATTATTTCTATTTCTAAACACAGTTTATAAATTTACAAAAAATATAAATACAAAATCATAAATAAGATATTATAGTTTTTTATGTTTTATAAATAGATTTTTATATTTAATAATAGATATTACTAAATTATTTTTTATAAAAAAGTCAACTAAATAAGTTTTGTTTTTAATTTTTTAATTACAATTTTCAATTAAACAAAATTTTATTTTTATTGCTCTTGCTCGAGCTATATATGAAGAAGAGTTAAGAGACTATGCTTGTGGGACATTTCTTATACTAATTACAAGGAATTATTGAGTTGGTTTGAGAATAACAATAATACTTTAAGAACAGATAGAGACATTTTTTTTGCCTCCCTTAATTCAATTCAACTATGTACAAAATATGGTGGGAAAGAAATAGCAAAAGTTTCAGGGATATTACTGCTATGAAGGAGCAAGTGGTGGGTTGGAGATTTTGAAAGGAAAGCTAATAGGAATAGTAGGGAAGCTTAGAGAATTACTATTGAAGATTTATAGACTAATCCCAGAGATTGCAGCTCGTGTTCATATGGTTGGTGATTAGACAATAGGATTGAGGCTAAAACTTCCTAGTGGCTTTTGGAACATATTAGAACTCTTCTTGATGGCTATGACAATATCTTGTTCGTGGTTTATGTTTTGAAATGTTGGAACTTATGCCCTCATTAGCTTTATTCAATCTTTATTCTTGTTTTGGGACATATGAGGTCTAATTAATCTCAAGTATTGTTCTAGGTTGGATGTTCTCCATTGTTGTACCTTCTCTTACTATTCACTAATTGATTTATTTAATTTTTAAATTTTTAAATTTTAATAAAATAAAAATTAAAGATAAATAAAAAATTAAAAAATAAAAGTGATATCAAACACATACTTAGGGTCTATTTGGCATTGATTTGATTTTTAATTTTTAATTTCTATTTATAGAACATAAAAACTAAAAAATACATTTATTATATTCTGTTTTAATTTTCTATTTTTAAAACCAAAAAAACAAAAATAAAAAATATAAGCTAAAAAATTATGTTTTTCCATATTTTAAAAATAAGTTTTCAAAATAGATTTTTCTATATTAAATAATTGACATAATCTATTAACTAATATGTATTTTTAATATTTATGAGAGTATTTTAATCAAAGTTTTAAATACCGTTCCGTTTTAATTGGTATTGGTTGAAATATACCATACCGGTGTAGAAACGGAACGGTATTAACTCTCACCGTTCTGGAGAATTGTAACGGTTAGTATTGCTTATTTCGGTTGGTATTGCTTATTTCGGTTGGTATCAATTGGTATCATGTCTCCAATACTATATCAGGAACCAAATTAAAGATTGAAGAAAAAGTTTTAGTAAAAAACACTAAGTTCATAAAGCCAAAAACAGTTGAACCTCACCACTCGCTGCTCGTCGCTGTCTTCTCCTCTCTAAGACTAGCTTCTCCACCACTAGCGCCAATGCCTAGCGACTTTACATCAGCACCACTGCTAGTGCCTGCCTTTTAGCCCTTCTCTCTGTGATGCCACTAGTTCTTCATCGCTTAGTGTCGACACTTTTATTCTCCTCTGTGCTTCTGTTAGCATTTTTAACTAGCGAGCAATAAGCTTTGTAGAAAATGGAGACTTGACATTAGAATTTAATTTAAATTATGATTTGAACCTACTTATTCGATCTAGTTAATTTTTGGAATCAAGTCTACAAACTTAGCTTACAACATATGGAGACTCGACATTAGAATTTAATTTGAATTAGGATTTGAACCTACTTATTCAATCTAGTTAATTTTTGGAATCAAGTCCGTGGCTGTAATTGTATTATACTATTATATGTTGCTTTTTATTATTAATAACTATTCCTTTTAATTTTTCAAAAAAACTTTATAAAGCTTTTATTATTATTTAACTTATTTAACTTTAACTCTATAAAAAAAAGTTTAAATTTAATTTGTAAGTCATATGGCACCCAAGAGGAGGGGTGAATTGGATATTAAAATCTTTTTGGAAAACTCAAAACTATCAACCTAATTCAATTAGGAAACTAAATGCAATCACTAAACCAAGATTCAACCTAATATGGAGTGTTAATGCAAATATCAAAGTGAATGCAATAAGAGAGTTTAGAGAAAGACACAAGGCAATTTTTTAAGGAAGTTCAC
>JAOXYD010120514.1:0-11217 GCA_028565735.1 Pinacopodium congolense | reverse complement strand
AATCTATGGAGTGACTTGGAGGTTTATCGATCTCATACTATTAACCTAGTTATTTTACATAACAAAATAGAGAAAGACCAAATCTTTTAACTATTAGCAAACCTTGATCTTAAGTATAAAGATTTAAGGTTTCATATTCTTATGAATGTTAAACTCTTCATTCTTGAAGAGTGTGTATGCAATAATCCAAGGTCATTAAGTTTGTAAAAGAGGTTATACCTTATAGTAATGTTATACCTGCTTTAAATGCTCGTGCTTATGTTATTGATCAATGCTTCGACAGAAAAAATTATGAAGCTAGACGTTCCATTCTCAAATGTAAATATTGTAAGTCTTTAGGATATTTAATAAATCATTGTTGGAATCTTTCACTTGGATCTAAAACCCAATTAATGAAGGATAAAATTGAGATGAGAAGAAGTAAGTCTTTAATCATAGATCGCACATTGTAACACATACTACTAGGTCTTTTTCTTTAAATCCTACTATACTAGTTAAAGAGTTTGCTAGTTATTTGCAAGAAAAACATGGGCTGGAAGTTTTTAATGATGCTAGGAACCCAAAACTAGATGAGTCTGTTACTATTCTTAATAGATTTGCTGGTTTTTTAACTGACACTAATTCTGAAAACAACCAAGGTATTTTGTTTATCTTTATGAATGCCTTATATATTAGTATTTTGTATGATTTAGAGGTTATAGCTTCTGGTGTCATTGATTATATGTTTAATAATCTGAATAATATTCATTATTATACTTCTTTTTCAACTTCTACCTTTTTTCTATAGCTAATGGGAAAGAACGTCCTGTTTTGGGTAAGGGAAAAATTAAATTGGTTTAAGATAAAATAGAATCAGATGTTCTATATGTTCATGCTTTTTTTATTTCAGCTACTTTCTATTCGTAAATTGATATCTTCTCTTATTGTAAAAGTATCATTACCCCTAAAAAGGTTATTTTTAAGGACATCATCACCAAAAAGATAATTAGTGAAAGTTTTTATTTTGCATGGGCTCTATTATTTCTCTTTTAACTCTCAAATTGTAAAGAGTTTTGAAGTTTTTTCTACTTCTATTAATGACATGGTACATCCATCAGAATTTAACCTTAATAAAATAGCTCTAGGTCTTCAAAAGAAGTTTATAACTGTGAAATTTGTCATATTTTCTAGGTCTACTAGGATTCCTTTTAATCCATGTATATCTAGAAATATGAAATCTTTCGAACTTATTCATTCAGATATATGGTGAAATTTCTCTATCTCTTTTGATACGTCACTTTTATTGATAATTTCTCAATGGTTATATGGCTTTATTTATTGTAATCTAAACACAAGGTACTTAGTTGTTTCAAGGACTTTCACACATTGATTACTAATCAATTCTCTATTTTCATTAACATTATTCGATTTGACAGTGAAATAAAACATATGACCCATAATATGAAAAACTACTTAATCTCTAAAGGCATGGTGTATTAGACCAATTATGAAAAATACACCTTAACAACATGTCGTATCTAAACGCAAAAAACACGATTTACTAGAGAAAACTAAATCAATAATGTTTCAAATAAATGTTTTAAAGTCTTTTTGGTCCTATGAAATTCTTGTTGCTACTTATCTTGTTAATCAATTATTCGACCGAGTATTAGATTTTGAATTTCCTCTTAAAGTATTATAGGATAAAAAAAACTAGATTTGTCTCACTTAAGGATTTTTTTTGTTACACTTGCTTTGTGCATTTCCTAGTCACTGAACGTATTAAGTTTGACCTACGAGAAATGAAAAATAACTTTTTGGATTACTTGCAAACTAAAAAAGAATACAAATCTTATGATACAGTCACCAAGAAGTTATATATCACTATAGATGTTTGGATTATTAAGACAAGCGCTTGTTTTACAACACTTAATTACAGGGAAATGTTAGTTAAATTTCTACGTTTACCAAATATTAAGTCATATTATAAACACATTTTAAAACCAGTTGTGTCGGTCACAACCTCAACTGAAGAGATTATTGAACACTCACTCATTGTATTCCAAGGAGAAAATATTGATACAAAGATCACTTCTTCTACGAAATTGTCATCCTCTAATAAAACTTTAGAATTATATAGCTCATGTAGTTATGTACACTCTTAACAATTATCTGGCTTATCAAAGATTATCACTTGCATATAGAGCATTTCTTACAGCTATCTCCAATATTTTTTAGCCTAAAACATTTTAAAAGGCTCATTCTAAAGATATATGAAGCAAGGTTATGAATGAAGAATTGCTAGCACTTCATGAAAATAATATATGGAGTGTTATTCCTCTTCCCAAAGATAAATTTGCTATTGGCATTCATTGGTTTTTTAAGATTAAATTCAATTTTAATGGATCGATATATCGTTACAAAATTATTCTTGTTGCTCAAGGATTAATTCAAAATTTTATGGTTGATTATAAGGGAACATTTGCCTCTATTGCAAAAAAATGACCATTGTTAGAGTCCTATTATCTGTTGCTATTAATAACAGATGACCTTTGTCTCAATTAGATATCAAAAACGTATTTCTGCATGTAGATCTTGAAGAAGAGGATTTCATGAAACTTCCTCTTGGACATCCTTAAAACATTAATCCCAACTTACTGTGTAAACTCTATAGATTTATTTATGAATTGAAACAAAACCCTTGTGCGTGGCATGTTAGGTTGAGTTTGGACTTTGTAGTTCTTGGTTTCTCAAAGAGTTCAGCTAACTCCTCTCTGTGTGTTTAACTTGGCCCAGTTGATAGACTAATGATTCTTATTTATCTAGATGATTTCTTTATTATTAGTAACAACCTTGATGCTATCACTTAACTTAAGAAGAATCTTCAAGATTAGTTTCTGGTTAAAGATCTTAGCTCTTTAAATTAAAGTATTCTCTTGATATTGAAATGGCTCATTCAAGCAAAGAATTTCTTTTCAACTAATGAAAATATATCTTAGATTTGCTTCACGATGCTGATATGCCACATTCCAAGGCTACTTCTACACCTTTAGAGAGTAATATGAAACTTGATGCTTAGGAGGAATCTCTTAAATCATTAATTTATTATTAAAAGATATTAGGTAAGCTCATTTACTTAACCATTACTAGACCTGGCATTACCTTTGCTGTCAGTCTAGTTAGTCAATATATGCATGCACCTACTACTTATTACATGTGTATGGTATATGTGTTATGCGATATTTAAAGGTAACAATAGTTCATGGTATAGTAATGACTTGAAATGGACATACTAATATTACTTGTTATTGTATGCTTGTTGGTGGCAATCTTATTTCCTAAAAAAGTAAGAAATAATACGTTGTTGCACGTTTTAGTATTGAAGATAAATATCGTGCTATGGCTTAAGTGGTATGGCTTAAACAACTTATAAATTAGTATGGCCTAAGTGTCTCCTTATTGATTTGGATGTGTCTCACTTCCACCCTTTTTTCTACGACAATCAAGCTAAAATACACATTGAAACTAATATAGTATTAAAAAAAACAAAAAACAAAACATATCAAGATGGATTGTTACTACATTATATAGCAAGTCTAATTAAAGTTCATTAAGTCTCAATATGTTCCAATCAGTGACCAACTTGTAGATGTGTTCATTAAGATTTTACCCTCTATCTAGTTTCATCGACTTGTGAGCAAGCTTAGATCAATCGATCCTCTAGCTCCAGCTTGAGGGAGAGTGTTAGAATGCAGAGTACCTATTTTCTATGAAATAGGTAAGCTTGAAGTATTTTCACATTGAATATGACATATCTTTTTTTTTATAATGATATATGGTATATCCCGTAATAGTATTTGATGTATCCCACTATTTCTCCTATAATTGATATTTTATCATGTATATAGAACATTTTAGGTACACACTTTTGTGTATATATAGGAATTTATAAAACTTTGTAAAATAAAAGATCTTAGTAATAAAGTTCCTATTACTTTTTTTTTATATCTCCACCTCTTTCAATTTCTTCACTAACATATAAAATGGTTATTCACGTTTAGAAGCATTTGATTGACTCCTTGATACCACGAAATTCATAATTTAAACCTTTATTTGTATATATTGTTAATAAAAATTAGAAAATTTTGATGGCATATAATACACTTTCCACTTAGATAAGGATCATGCAATTGCCTTCTATAACATTAGAGACTTATTAACTAAATTATTTAGAACTTGAGTTACTTCGAATTACAACTTCTATTTTTCTTATTTTAAGGAGAATTCATGAATGACAGTTATATTAGAAATAAATATGACTTTTAAAATTATGTAGCAATTTTGTAGGAGCAGTTGAATGGCTAAAACTCAACCAATTAAGGTGTTTTATGTTTTAAAGCTCTATGCGTCTAGATTGAGATGAATTAAACTTTATATCATTTGGAGTTATTTAGAGAGACTTATTATAAGATAAAGATAGATTGGTCAGTTTTTGCTGTTATGAAAATTTAATTATGTCATTAAAATTTTTTTCGTCTTTTCATTATAATCTTAAGTGGCTTTAAGTTCGTTAGTCTAAAATTGTCCAATTGACACTATATATATTCATGTAATGTTTCATTTTATGCAATCGAATCAAGAATCAGAGTTTTATTACAAAAATTCTCTTTTTCCATTGTTTGTATGAGTGTGAGTTCTTCTATATATATAAGTGTACAAGTCTTTGAGTGTTTTTTTTTTAAATTTTTCTAACAAAGTGGTATTAGAGTCAACTATGACAACAAAAGGAGCTTCTATGTCCTTCTACCATCCACAACTCACTAAACTCAATTATGAGAATTGGACACTTAAGATGAAGCATATTCTTGGTTCACAAGGCATATAGGAAATAATCAACAAAGGCTACAAGGAAACTTAATATGAGCCCTAATATCAAGCCAAAAAACATGCCTTAGATAAGTAAAGGAAGAAAGATCAAACTGCACTTACCATCATTCGTCAAGGTTTGAATGAAGAAATATTTAAAAAAAAGGCTAGTGAAACCACATCAAAGAAGGTATAAAAAGCTTTCCAAAATTCGGTGATAGGAGTTCAAAAAGTGAAGAAGGTGCAGCTTAAAACTCTACGGGCTGAGTTTGAGACACTCTTAATGAAAGATTGAGAATTTGTCTAAAAATATTTCACAAGAGTTCTAGGTATGGTAAATGAAATGAAGAGACTTGGTGAGACCATGCAAGATGTTCAAGTTATAGAAAAAGTCTTATACTCTCTCAACTTAAAGTTGAAGTTTGTGATGGTGGCTATTGAAGAGTCCAAAGATAAGAGTAATATGTCTATAGACAAGCTAAGTGGATCTTTATTAGTTCATGAAGAAAGGATGAATCACGATAAGAAGGAGGTATCAACATAATAAGCCTTACTAGCAAAATTATCCTTAAAATCTAAAAACAACCACATAGAGCATAGTGGAAGTAGATATGGTTGTAGACGTGAAAATGGATAGGGTCATGGACATGCATGGAACTAAGGAAGAGGAAAATGTGAACAAGAACCTTTTACTGAAAATCAAACTAAAAATTTTCAAAGAAGAGAAAAAGGAAGAGAAAGGTGCAGTTTTGAGAGAAATAATACAAGGAAAAGTGACAAAAAAGTGAATGTTATTCATGTGGTAAGCATGGTAATTATTCTTGGGAGTACTTTTTTTATAAGTGTAAATGAAGCAAAATTTGTAGAAGATAATGAAAATGCAATAGAGGAAATTTTATTATTTACAGTAAAGGATAAAATAAAAGGTGAAAAGAGCATATGGTACTTTGATAATTCAACAAGCAATCATATGACAGGTGATAAAAGTAAATTTGATGAATTAGGTACTAAAGTGACATAGACTATATGTTTTATTGATGATACAATAGTAGATATCAAAAGAAAAAATAAAATTTTATTGAAGATAAAAATAGGTGGTAAGCTTCTCTCTAATGTTTACTTTATTCCAAAAATAAAAAATAATATTTTAAGCATTGGTCAACTTTTGAAAAATAGTTGTAAAATTCATATGGAGGATCATACTATTTGGCTTAACGATCGTAATAGTAACCTTCTTGCCAAGATGACTATGACTAACAACAAGATATTTTTATTAAACTTACATACTATGGATGCCATGTGTTTGAAGACTGGTGTTAGCGATCTTCTCTAGATATGGCATATAAGGTATGGACATTTGAATTTTAATGCACTTAAAGTTTTGGAAGAAAAGAAGATGGTAAGAGGAATTTCAAATATAAACCATCTTAACCAACTATGTGAGGCATGCTTACTTGGAAAGCATTCAAATAAAAGCTTTTTAAACCAATCAATATCGAGAGCTGCCAAACCATTCCAAATTATTCATGTAAATGTTTATGGTCCTATCAATCCTTCATCTTTTGGTAAAAATTCTTAATTTATTCTCTTCGTTGATGATTATAGTATACAAAAATCGGTGCAAGGTTTTGACCTATAAGTTTGAAGTGTTTGATTCATTAAAAAAGTTTAAAATTTTGGTTGAAAAAAAGTAATTTTAAGAATAAAGAATTAAGAACTGATACAGGTAGAGAATTTACTTCTAATAAATTTAAGAGCTTTTATAAGTTGCATGACATTTTTCATCCTCTTATAATGCCTAGATCTCCACAACAAAATGGAGTAACTAAAAGAAAGAATTGAATAATCTTAAATATGACAAGAACTATGTTGAAAAGTAAGTTAATGCCTAAGAAGTTTTGGGCTATTGTAGTTGCATGTGCAATTTATCTCTTAACTCATAATCCTGCAAAGAGCTTGAAAGATGTCATTCTATAAGAAGCATGGAGAAGAATAAAGCTTTCTATATCTCACTTAAGAGTGTTTGGATCTGTTGTATATGTGCATGCTCTGGATCAAGAAAAGTTTAAACTTGATGATTGAATTAAGAAATTTATTTTCATTGGATTTGATGAAACTCAAAAGGTTATAAATTATTCAATCCAAGCAAAGAAAAGATTATTATTAGTAGAAATATTGAATTTGATGAAAATTCATGTTAGGATTAGAGCTTTTAAATTAAGGAATTTTATTATTTCTTTCCATATTTTAAAGATTAAGTAGAAAAGGGATGCCTCTTCGCAATCCTTACCAATTCTATTATCTCAAGCCTCATCATCCATGCCTTCAATAACAAGCATGGGACCTCAAGGATATCGAAAACTTAATGAATTTTATAATAATCTTAACTTATTTTGTTTACTTGCATTATTGAGCTTTTAAATTTTAAAGATGGTAAAGGGAATAAGAAGTGGATCTATTTATTGGATGAGGAAATTCAAGCCATTAAAAGGAATGACACATGGGAACTTACTTCTATTCTATAAGGTCATCAAGTGATTGGAGTTGAATGAGTGTACATAAAAGATCAAGAAAAATCCCAAAAGGTGAAGTGGAGAGATACAAAGTAAAGCTTGTTGTTAAGGCATATAAGCAAAACTAAGGCATTGAATATAAAGAAGTAATTTTTCTTGTTGCCAGCTTAAAAATAATTCATTTATTAATGTGTGTTGCTACTCAAAATCATTGGAAGCAAGGCACTTGTCGACGAGAACACTTAAAATAATATCTATATCAAATCCAATGCTTTTGTATATTTTTTTTATGAAATCTATATAAAAATATCTCGCATGTTTCCAGAAGCATACAATGTCAAGAAAGACAACCTTCTCCACCCTATTTAAGCCATCATAACTGATTTGTAGTACACTTTGGATATCCTTGTTTAGTACTTTTGACAATTGATTCAATGCACTTTCCCATTCCTTTTTCTTTTTTCCTACTAGAGAGGAGCCTAAAACATTCAAAACCAAAGGATTTCCTTGTGCATATTTAACAATTGAATTTGACAAGTATAGATAGTCATCTATGGGATATATCTGCTTAAAGGCACACTTACTAAAAAGTTGAAAGGCTTCATCATCATCTAATGGTTTAACTTCATATATAAAATCAGCTTTCCCTTTAAATACTTGCTTATTTCGACTAGTGATAAGAATCATACTTCCTAAACCGAACCAGCATGGATCCCCAATCAAAGACTCTACTTGTAGTTGATTAACCACATCATCAAGAACAATTAACATGTTCTTACGACGAAGTCTTGTTATAAGAAATGATCCAGGACCAGCACTGAACATATATTTTGATGAATCTTTTCCATCTAATGCTTTGGATATGAGTTCTTCCTGTAACTTCATTATGCCACTTGCTTCTACTTGTTGTCTCACATTGTGTATAAAACAACATCCTTGGAATTGATGTGACATCATATGATATATGATTTCTGCTGTAGTAGTTTTTCCAAGACCGCCCATGCCCCAAATTCCTAATATACGAGTTTTCGATGGCTCAATAGTAAAAATCATTTGAATTTCTTTAATACGTGAGTCCATTCCAACCAGATGCCCAAAATCATCACACATCATAGATTGGTTCAGTTTTTCCAAGATATCTTCAACAATTTTGTCAATAAACATACGATCATTGCTGCCAATTATGAAAATATAAATTAATGAAAAGGAAAAGATATCTATATATATATAATTAAAACTAAAACATACCTGAAGTTCTTAGAATGAAACCCAGATAGATTGGCAGCTTTGGTCAAGGCATCCCTCCACTTCTGGATCTTGTGTGCTTTCTTGGGATTTTGTTCATGTTTCACAAAAGCTTCTGCAACATCATGGGACTGTCTCCTTAAATGGGATGGATCAATATCGTAAAAGACAGGTACAAGAATCTGTCCATGGGTTTGGTGGCATTCAACGATCTTTGCCAGCTCATCAAGGCACCAAGAGGAAGATGCATAGTCTTTTGAGAAAACGACGACAGCAATAGTTGAATCTTGTATTGCTTGCAGAAGAGATTGAGCAATTTCTTCTCCACTTTTGAGTTCATCATCGTCTAAGAAGGTTAGGAGATCCTTTCGGCACAAAGCATTATGGAGATGGCTGGTGAAATTACGACGAGTGTCTGCACCCCTGAAGCTCAAAAAGACATCGTACTTCAGTGGGTGAGAAACCAAAGGAGAGGAAGAAGAAGCCATTAGTGTTGAAGCAAGAGAGTGAAGGCTACCTAATAGTGGGAAATGAGCATCCCAACTTTACTAATTATAAGAAGTAGAAAAAGAAATCCGTTGACTAGGAGTCGCGGTAATAAAGCTTTTCCTTTTCGTTTTCTTCTTTCATTTTTTTCTTACCACCCCACACGGCCATGATCCACGCCTACTTTCTTTTGACCTTCCGATATTTTCACACACCATCTTGATAATGGCTTCCACAAAGAAAAAGTAAGAGAAATTGCTTCGAAAAGCAAACAAATACTGACGGTTCCTGCAATTTCTTCTTTAAGAGGAACATATGGTAGATCAAAGAATTTGGTCTGAAAAAATAGTTCTAAAAAAATTCATATAGATTTTCACTATTCTAAAATTTATAAATTATCCTTAAATATTAGCAATGATTTATGAAAATTTTTTATATAAATGTAATTTATATTATAATTTTTTATAATTTTTTGTTCTTTATTTTCTGTGAACTTTAAATGCTATCATAATTTGATTACATATTGTGAAAGAGAACTTACTTTCTGTTTTTTTTTATTTAGTTTTTTATGGGGAGTAGGACCGATAAGATACCTTTTGTCTCCCTCCTTTATGCGATATTTTGGAATTGCTTTTCTAAAGTAACGTGCACATTATTATAGTACACAACTTGCAAAATAAAGAAGCGAACTTATTCTTCTTTAAAGGTGAGAGCATTTGAAGAAGAAGACGACAAAATTTGAACATGATTTAGAGCCTTATTGTATGAAGGTACATAAGAAGAAAATTCATAAAACCTACAAATAAAATTGAAATCTTATTAGAAAAAACTAAAATCAAGTAATTAAAAATGATTCTTTAACTATAAAAATTACAAATCAAATTTATAACGATGAAATTGACACAAAATAAAATTCAGTAAATTCGAGATTAGTTCAACCAAGAATTTAAAGAGAGAGAGAGAGAGAGAGAAATACTCTTTCAATTTGGAATAAGTGAATTTAATAAGTCTATCCAGTATCTACTACCACCATTCTTTTCTGTCATGTACAATCTTGCGGGATCGAGTCCATCTCATTTTCCGGGTGGAATATCCAGTTATTGCTCGATATATCCACTGGGGAATGTAATAAAGAGCAACCAAGAAAAAGAAGGCCAAGTTAATAGTAGACCAAACTTGGTTAGGTGACACCACAGACATGGCCAGTAAGTAGCAGGAGAACAGCACAAAAGCACCTTCTTGTCTTATAATTCTCCCAACCGTCACCAAAAAGAGCGAAGAATTTGCCAACCAGAATAGCGTAAACGTGACACTGCCCATGACCGATGTTCCAACAAAGTATGATGAACTCGACGCAGTCTGTGTGCTATTACTAAGCGAATTGATGTGAATAATACTTCTGGAAGGCAAATTGTTGTCAGATTGACCTTGCCAGACACCACCAGGTGGGCTCAAAGCTGCTTGAAATGTGACTGTGGCGATCAGCGCATGAACTACCAGTAAAGCGTTGTACCTGTCGGCCGGTAATGTGTTTCTCTGTCAGTCTAAGCTAAGCGTCTGTTGTTCACAAGTCGTCACTGGTGAACTCAAATTATCTACCGGCTGGTTCGAAGCTCTAAAAAATTGTGGACGGGATCGGAGCATTCCGATGTTCAGGCAACACAAACGTATTTGACTTGGATCTTTAAGGATGTCTGCAGTTGTTCTACCTTCATGGTTATGTATGTCACCGTAAACACGACTTGACACCAACAATTTAACAGCCTATATATATTCAGAACAAATGTTACCCATCCATGTTCTTTGATTTGATTTTAATTACTTGGTTAAAATATAATAAAATAAAATAACTGATGTTGATTCCTCGAAAGAGCTATGTGCAACAGAGTGTCACCTTCCTTGTTCTTCCAGTTCAATACTTCTCTTTGCCAAAAGCTGGAATCTTTGAAGACACACCTCCTAACCCATCCCAGCAAGACCCGAAAAGCTTCCATATGGCCACTTCTAAGCGCAATATGCATGGCAGTGTCTCCATCATTGGTTACGTCCAGTATAGATTCTGGACAAGCTTCGAAAATTGCGGCCAAAATCGACGAATTTCCGACCTCCGCCGGGCCATGCAAGGGAG
>JAOXYD010120493.1:0-11218 GCA_028565735.1 Pinacopodium congolense | reverse complement strand
GTCCCAAGTTAACTTGTATGCTTGACTGGTTGATTGGTTTAATGTTGACAAGAATAACCATTAGTTTTATCTTCAGTTTCCAATGTTTTTACTTAATTCTAATGGCTATTTTATGCATCTAACGACTCCCTTGACTCAAGAACTATATATATATATATATATATATATGTGAGTTCTAATGCATTTGATTGAATCTTTATGCAAACTTAAGAGAGTACTAAGCATTGAAAGTGATCAACATCAAGTTTTCAGTGTTCTTAAGTTTCTATTGAGTATCCTTCATCTTTTAAGCTCTAATATTGATTTTCATTATTTCAATCCATACTTTTCTAGTTTATTAAGATTCTAAGAGATTTATTGTTCATATTTTTCATTTGTAAAAGCATCATGTACATCTTATTTTTTAGCTTTAAGTGAAATACCATTAAAGGTGTGTTTTGTGTGCTCTTTGGAGATTTTAATTTTGTTGTGTTGATTATTATTGTATCAGCTTCTCTTTCCCTTGAAAAAGATTGGTTAAAGGATCCTCTTCACCTTCCATAAAGAAGATTTGAGTTGTTTTAATTATGGAATAAATTTTGGGATTGGTTTACGTTGTTTTTATGTGTTTTATTAGCATTAGAGAATATGTTACATATGTTATTTACATTGGTTTCATTTTTATCCCTTTCTGACTTTAGTTTTCATCAAATTAGGTTATTAAATGGTATATCATTATATTTGACTTTGGAATTGATTATGGGACTTGGTTGTGAGATTAAATTTGTGAAAATTGGTTTTTAAGAAAGTTTTATTCTTTGGGAGGATTGTATTAGAGTTCCTCTAAATCCTTAGAAAAACAATATTGATTGGGTTATTCTTCACCCTTAAGGAAGATTGTAGGGTTGGTCTTTATGCACTCTATGGAAAGAAGAAGATGTAATGGTCAGCCTTTACCTTAAAGAAGATTTGACTCAGTTGAAAACTCCAATATCAAGTGCATTAAGAGAGGACTATACTACAATAAATTAGTTAAACCTTTATAAATCCTTGTATACCCTTTCTTACCCTACACTTTTTAATTTATGCACTTGTAATTTTTATTTAAATTGGTTGAATTTGATCATTTGTATTAAATCGGCATAACATATACATTTAGGTTGAATATTAGTTTATAGATTGCATATAGTTTAAAGCTTAAGTAGGTGGCTTAAGTTTTAATTTTAGCTTAGAAGAAATATTTTGAACATCCAATTCACCCCCTTTAGGGTTTTATGATGCTTATATATTATTATTTGAAAATGGGACCCATAATATGAGTGAAACATGCTTCTAGATTCATACATATATATATATATATATATATATAAGGAGCATGAAAAAGTGCTAGAACATATTGCCTCATATAGGGCCTAAATGCATCATATTGGGATTAAACATTTTTATAGAAATTATGCCCATTTTTTTTAAATGCACTTCCTTCTTAGACCTTAGACTAGATCCATGCATAAAAACATGATGATTTTTCTTAGGGAGGGATCTAAAAGATGATGCAACATTCTCAAAAGATAGCCATACATGATCTTCATCTAAACTCTTACCCTTCAGAAATATGATTTTTATGTTTGTGGAAACACTTCCTCAAGTGAACCCCAAGCCATACCAATTATTGGAAGCCTTTTGATCTCTAAGCATTCATTTTTAATTTTTCATTACCCTTTATGAATTTTACTAAAGACTCCTTAAAGGCATAAACTTCCTTCTTTAAAGACTCATATTTTCTCTATCATTATAAACAATATCCACATTCTTAAAATACATTCATTTGATCAAAAAAAAAATTCCCCCTATCATTATGAACAATTTCATGCAATTTAATATTCAATTTATTATTCTTTAGAATACATTGATTCAATAATTTAAATATTTTTTTGAATATTTCCTTATATTTGAAATGTATTTTCTTCCTTTTTAAGATCATGGCCTCTAAACATTATACAAACTCATCATATGTTAATTCATTATCATTATAATTATCATCATCATCACCACTACAAGAATAGGAAGAAGTGATTACCTCATCCTCTAAGTTTATGAAGCACTTATGAGCTATCTCTTCTTTGGAACTTTAACTTTCCAAATCACTAAAGTCATCCATATTGTAGTTTTAAACCCATCATTCTTCTTGTTCTCCCTCTTTTCCTTTTTGATATTCTTCTCTCTTCTTATTTTTCTTAAGAAGTTAGAATTAGGACTTGATCAATGAAATTTAAATGAGTGAAGTCATAAGTGTTAGGTTGTAGGTGCATTTAAGCAAATGTCTTACAATTAGGCACTTCTATAAGATTATGACGATAAAGTATAATTAAATTATAGGCCTTCAATGTGAATTGGAAAGAAGCTCAATTCATCAACGAAATGTTGAAGATTTTAAAGGTTTAATCAAAACTAGAAGGCATAAATTTATTAAGAGAAAGGTCTAAATCTAAATCCAAGTAAGAGATCAAATATGTATGGCCAGTGAGGAACTAGTACTAATGGAGTTAACTAGACTAATATGAACAAGTCAAGTTATTTCTTACTTATTAAGAAGGGAAGCTTGGTATAAGACTTTAAATTGGATAGAATTTGGAATATTTGTAATCTTCAAGACCCTTTGATGAAAACGACCTCAATGGTTGATCTGACCTAAGAGTTAGACTTTTCTATAAGATGAAGGAAAGCCTCAAGAAGATATAAATAGGGAACTTTGACATGGTTTCCAGCTTAGTGCAGTGTCAGTACTGCCTTTACTATCTAATAGTTGATTAAAAAATCCAATAGAAGGGATTGTGTGAAGAGTTAAATGTTTTGGTACTTGCTCCTAGTCCTATCAAACCAGATATTGTATAACCTAAGAATGATCAGGTCAGGCTGAGTCGGGCCACCATAATGTATCCGCCCATATGCATTGTTTGATGAAAGCACTCTAGTCCAGTAGCCTCTTCTTTAAAATAACTTGTTAACCATGCTTTCCTCCCCCCAAATACTAAAATGTTGTTCACACCCATATGGAAGAGCCAAGTGCTCATGCCTCCAAAACAATGTCAGCTTTTTAACCCTCAAGTATTTCACATTGAACCAACCTTAATGATTGAAAACTTATGGATTAAATTGATAGTTTTTAAACCATAAGGCCCCCAATGTAATTAACCTTAATATCTATACTGTAAAGACCTAATGATATGTGATAAAAACTACATTAAATGAATAAAAATGTATGATACAATTGGAATAAGTTAACATGTTTACCAATATATCAATAATTTTTCATTGCGGGATTGATTGATACTTATTATTTTAGGCATTATGGTAACCTAGCATGTCTACGTGTAATTATGGAGTCCGTAATATCTTGTATGTCACTATATGCTGACGAGTCATATATGTTTCTATCACAAAATTATCATATTGATGTGATATATTTTATGTGTATTTCTATTTAATTAATTTCATAAAATGAATTTGATTAAAAAATTGCATAATGTTGGAGGACTTAAATGAAAAAAAAAATATCGAGGTGCTTAATTAGGAAACTGAGTATAACAGGAGAATAAAAATATATAATTTATTGTCTAAGCTTTTCGTTGTCATAATAACCTATTGAATCCTATCTTTAATGTTAAGTTCATCTCAAAGTTACTCTAAAAACCAATCCCATATGTCTTTTGTCTCCATATCCACTAATGCCAAACATATACGAAACATTTAATTGCTTACATCTTTACATACAACATAAAACAACACTCTTTTTAGAACTCCTTTTAAGAATGGTCCATCAACACCTAAAGTTATTTCATTCCTGTTGATCATCCCCTTTTCGCAACAATAAAAAAGTAACATAAATTTTGTAAATAGAAAAAAAGGAAACATCTTTAGTGAACATAAACCTTTCCACCTTAATTTGAATAATGTTATTTGTATTACACCTTCTAACAATATAGTCCTACAGTTTTGTATACTCATCTTTCACATCTCCTTTAACTTTCTTAGTAACAACCCTTTTCACTTTATATGTGAAAGATATATGAACTTATGTAACATATTTTTTCACTACAATTATATACATGTCCCTCTAAAGATAATAAACCTATATCTTTCAAATCACCAAAAACATTATTAACTATCCTTTGAGTTGTAATATTTTTATTTTTTATACATTTTATCATATTTATAGTCATTATTATAGTAAACTTCATGCAAACATTTCTTCTGCCTATTTAAGCTTCCACTTATTTCTACAACTAGTTAATTGGAGCATACTTAGCTCTAACTATAGTTAAAGCAGCTTACGCCCTTCATCATCTTTTATAGTGTGTTCTACACTGTTGGAAGCTAGATCCATACGAGATGTGTGATTTCATAACTAAATAATCACCAGTAACTACCTACATAATTAAACAAATATCAACTAACAAGCCAAACCCTTACCCATAACTAAGATTTCTTAGGGTTGGATAATCTATAACTTACAATATTTAACAAAATTAACGACATTCCTCTTAACAATAGATTGTTTGGTCATTACATTATGCCCTATTAACAAATTTCATTTGAAGAAAATTTTGGTTAGTTGTAACTTAGATTATACATAGGGGATTTTTAACTTACATCTTGAAGCTTTCCTATCATTGTTACCATCCTCACCCCTAAACTTATAACTCCTTTCTTTATCAAAATAAAAATATTATGGATCATAACCTAGATTATTATTACATGCTATATGTGCCTAAGTTTTAATTGAAATTATCTGAGAAACATTATAACAATATCACAATACACAAATAAGTAAGTGTACTTATTGTAGTGTAACATAGTTAAGGTAAGTCTATTATCAAATCTGTAGGGAGTACTATTAATAGTGAATGTCTATCTAAATTATCTAACTTAATAAATTGCAAAGTCATTGATCGGTTTGGTAATAAGAATTTAAAAAAAAATTAAAAGTAAATTGCTTAAACAAACTCACAACGAATAACACTTAATAATGAAGGTAGGATTCACGTAATTAATCCCTTTAGGATGTGTACATATTCATCATTTATCTTAATTTAACTTAATTTCAAGAGTCATTGGACCATAGGTTGCTTAAGGTAAATCACACACTCTCTCAAGTTATGTGATTCTATTCCAATTCAATAAACTAGACGAAAGTTCTCTCTATCCCAACCTATTAATCAAATGCATAAACTCTCTTTATGAAACCTACTATTTTGGCTAAGCTCACACCTAATCTGAACATCTTATGTAATCCTATCTCTAGGATTCTATGAAAGATGTATCATTTATGGAATGATTTAAAGTATACAATGATCTCTCAATCAATTATACACAAATCAAATCATTGAAACTGACATTTACATTCACATAACATTTGAAAAATAACGGTATTTAAAATCCATATATAATCCGAACATCAAATCTAAATATCAAAAGTTAAATCAAGAACAAAAAAGGATAATACATCTAGCGTTCATAAAAAATTAAATCATATGAAAAGTTTAATTCCTAATCATTGTTTAATTCACAAAAACAATCAACAAAGAGAAGAGAAAAGAAAATCTCATGATGAATTAATCTTACTCCTTAACTCCTTAATGATGGCCAATGTAAATTCCTAGCCTTGATCATTGAATCTTTGCACTTGGTATGTTATTTTTCTTCAAAATTGAGCAAAACCTTTTTGGAGATGGCTTAAGACTTCAAATTACTTCCTTGGTGGCTGAAAGATATGTTTTAAGGTAATAAAGAGGCTTAAGATAACCCTAAGTAGGTTATTTTTTGATGGGTTGACGTCTTGCTCATGGCCAGGACTCATAGCCATGAAATCTTCTGCCAAGATATCATGGCTATGGGTCCTCTAGCCAGGAATGGGTTTTGATAACTTCTACCTTTTTCTGTGTTTTCTACTCTAACTCCTTCCACGCTCATCTAATGGTCATGAAATTTGATATGGAGCTTCCTTACATGATGTATTTGCTTTGAAAATTGCTTTCATACCCATTTTTTTTCTTTAAAGTCTTACAACATATGATCAAACATAGGAAACATCTAAGTAAGTTATCAATCAAGAATTTAACTCATTTTGCATAAGAATCACATATACTTCCATTCAAAAGTCAACCAAATAGGTACCAAATCATGCATCAAGTGTGTATGAAATAGGAGCTATTAAATACCCCCACATTTAAGTTATTGCTTGTCCTCAAGCAATGACTTGAACATCCACATAAATAAAATCAATCATGAATTGAGAAGTAATTGAGTACAAATAAAAATCAATCAATGCTCTTGTAATAAGTCTGTCATAAACTATCAAATAATAAACCTAACTAAACCTTATTATATAGTAGGATGAGCTAAGGTCCAATCCACTGGGATCTAGGGAGTACTACTATTTCTAATGTTGTAAAGAAAAAAAAACCCATGGATGCAAAAAAAGAACTAACATAACTAAGATATAACAAAAATAACAAAAAGGACAAACATAAAGCAAAACACAATAATCTAAAAAAATAACAATAAAAGGTACTCTAGCTAAAGTGCTAACCTATAGGTTCAAACAAGCTCTCAAACCCTCAGTTCTTCTAACTTAGGAAAATCTAGCAAGCTCTAGAAATGCTTCTATCTTCACTATAACCTAGACCAAGCTTTGATATTTAATAGTGAAGATGAATTAGTTACTAAGGAACAACTAACTTAGGCCATTGACACACAAGCTCAGAAAGTGTAACTTAAAGGTAAGGAACACTAGACTAGTTGGTTAAGTATCCTAACAATTCCAATAAACCTATTGCTACTTTTGGAAATCACAAAGGACAATTACATGTTAATGCTTAATCATAGCATTCAAATTAGGAAATTACGTAAAGGGTGCTCAAGCCTAAAAATAATACCTAATTCATGACATTTAAATAAGGTTCCAAACCAACCTACCCTAAAAGCACGAAATCAATTCAAAGCAATCTTCATTATCACAATTAATTATCCCTTCATCCTTCCTATACCTTTAAACCCTTAAACACCCAACCACACATATTTAAATCAATCAAAACAAAGAGTAAACAAACACAAACCATAATTAAATAATTAAAACTAAGGTTGGAAAATTCAAAGCACCAAAGGGAAAATACAATTTAACATTTGATGTAATACAAACACAAACTACTTATGCTATTAATCAATTAACTAAAACTTAATTCAAATAAACCAAAATTCTAATAAAAAAATTTCCACATATAAAAATTGAATAGACATTAACATTAAACAAAAGATACCAAGAATAAATGAAAACCATGAAATAAAACTTAACACAAGTTAATACTTAATAAAGATAAAGCTAATAACATAAAAATCAAAGGTCATTACATAAGAAAGCATTACACTAATAAGTTGAATATTTAAGCAGTCGAATGGATAAGCAATATTTGAAAATAAAAACCCAAAATCTAAAGCTAGCAAAATAACAAGTTAAGAAAGAAAAAAGTGCAAAAACTAAATTAAAAACCAAAATGATGGCTATAAGGATGTTTTTGTGTCTCCTTTGCTAAAGAAATCTCCAAAATATGCTCTTAGAAAGTAAGCTCCACAAAGGCGAGCTAGCTCCAAGCATCAAGCACCAAGCTCTAAGCCCCAAGCCATCCCTTCCTTGAAAGTAAGTTCCACTCTCCAATAAAGAAAGGCAAGATTTTTACTTTTTATTTTTTTTCCTTATCTGCTCCTCCTAGGGCTTCATGGCAAGCCATGCAAAGAAAGCTTGTTGTTTTGTTCTCTTCCTCCAATAACATGATTTGCTTCTCTTGCTAAGCCATCCTTTGTTTTTGCCTCTTTAAAAACGTTGCTTTTATCTCCTGGAAAGATTTATTTGCTTTAAGCTTTTTGTTTTTGGCTTAATGGAGTGGGACACTTGTCCTCATCTAATTAAAATCTTTCTTTTTTTTGTCTTTTCTCTTAAAAACCTCCTCCCTTTTAATTGTTTTTGCTCCAATCCTTAATAATGCCTTATGATACCGATTCTTTGCCAAACTTTCTTAAAACTTTTGTTTTTGTCTCTACTTAGAAAGGCTCCTCCTTTAAACGTGAATTCCTATTGTCGTTTCTTGTATGGAAAGCTTCAAAATTCCAATGTCATTGTATAAGAGCAAGTTTCCTTCTTTTAAAACCATTTGCCTTGTTAAAACATTTTAACAGAGCAAATTAACCCTAAAGGAAGTGACTTATTCATTAAGAAAAATATAACACAAATTAAACATTTTTTAACAAACAATAGGAATGAAATTACTTGAATTTACATTAAAAAATACCATAAAACTCATTCATATCATCTTGATTTAGTTTACAAATCACATCCTTTTTCATGACAAAAATTTAGTTAAAAAAAATGCATTTACACAGTTTGTAATTAGGCAACCTTTAATGTACAATATCAAACATCTATGAAGTTCCCTATGTATCATCATGAAAACTTGTTTTAAGGAAATACTACTAATGCAAAATATAACTCAATTTATAAATTTTGAAGCAATTTTAGGGTTTCACCTTCTCTTTTGACACGAGGCCAAACATATTGTCATAAATGTTTCCTAATTACTTAACTTAGTTACCCTTTTTAACTTGTTTGCAATTTCATCTAGCCTTTTAATGCAAAGGTAAATATTTTGTCATGAACACCCGCAGTAACTAAGATAGATTACAAAATAGGTAATAGCTACACTCATACCCTTCAATCTTTTAATTAGTATGAAACTAGTAGAGTGAGTTTTTACTCACTTAATTTAAGCACAAGTATACTCTTTATTCATTAAGAATATACCCTATTACAATTTCACATAATATTAAAATCACAAGCAAATCATATAAAAGCAAAAAAAGAAAATAAAAATTTTTAGTCAAAAATCAATCAAGAACTATCAAAAACATTGATGAAATTAAAATGTTACAATTAAAAATCAAATCTTAATCTTAATCATTCAATATGGGATATTTAAGTCATTACCATTAGACTTTTAACCAATTAAGTATAGTAATATATGATAAACTATATCATATTCAACATCTCCAACACACACACACACACACACACATACATACACACACATAAACCAAATTGTCCTTAATTTAAAGGACTTAAAAAAAGTAAAATGCATGAAAAGTTAGAGAAGATAAGTAAAATGACACCACTTGAAGAGTAAAGTCCATTACAAGGTGTGGTGATGGAGGCTTGAAGTTGTATCCATATGGCAGAAGGTGAAGATCCAAAGCTTATGAAGGAAACTTAAAGAGCAATACTAAAGCACAAGTGAATTGAAAGATTGTATAGGATAAAAAAATAATGCATAAAAAGAAAAAGAAACTAAGCCTTATAAATCAACTAACTACTAGGAATTGAAAGAATAAAGAAAATAAAATCAATGTAAGAAAAGGAACAAAAAATTAAAAGAAAAAACTGAGCCTCCTATGATTCATGGCTTGCCTCAATTCGCAACTGACGATGGCAATGGTGGAGGATAGAACTACATTTCTTGCTGCCTCCACACCTATTGCTACTCTTATCTCTCCTATTGGGCCTGCTGATCCTTTGCCTTTGACATTACAACTTCTCCCTTCTCTCTTACTCTAGGTGTTGATACTTAGCCCATTTAGTGTCATTGGTTGCTTGATAGTTTCTCATCGAGGCATAGAGCCTCCACCTGGGCACTAAGCTTATCAAAGTCCATTATAACAAGTGGTATAATGTTTAAGGAACTTCTAGCTCTCATATCATCTGCCTCATTCTCACCCTAATAATCCATATCTTCTAATTCCTCACTCGTGTCCCTCTCACTAGAGTTAGGTCAAGCTCTCTTAAGTCGGAGATTCTTATAGGCTCGTATTTGTAAGCCCTATGGTACCGAAGATGGGGATGAATTAGGTATTTAAATTTTTCTTACTAAATTGAAACAAACTAAATAACCTAAGCCAATTTTAACTATATGAATAATTAAACCAAAATTCAACCTATAATGGAATGCAATACTTGTTCAAATTCAATCAATAATAAGCAAGCACAATTGCATAAAAATAAAGATGATAAGGAAATAGAGAAATGCCAAAGATTAATAGAGGTTCGCCTATCCCTAAATAGACTAGGTCCTCTCTCCAACTACTTGTTAGAACTTTTACTAAAAACAATCTTATTTAGGGTGAAGAGTAACCCTTATAACAATCTTGTTTAAAAAAGTTAAAAGGAACCCACACAATCTTGTTAATCAAGGGTCAAGAGAAACCCAATATAATCTTAATTTACAAGGGTTGAAAGGAACCCAACAATCTTAGAGCACGTTTGGTATCACTTCTCATTTTTGTTTTTTATTTTTGTTTTTGTATATGTGTATTGATTTATGTGATATTGTTATTGATTTCTGTGTTATTTTTTGGGTTTCTGTGCTGTATTAGTATGTTGTCTTTTTTGGTTTCTGTGTTATTTTTATTGGTTTCTGTGTTTTTAAAAATAAGAAACAAAAATAAGAAATGACAATGATACCAAACAAGGCTACTTTCTAGTGAGTGAAGAGTAATTCTTACAATCTTCCTTTAAATGGGCAAAGAATAAACCCTTACATATAATCAAAATTCTTAAATTTTAGCTCATAAAAGCAATCTCAAAATCAAGAACACTGGAGCCTCAACACAAGCTTATATAGTTCAACAAAACTTTAATATAAAAACATTGCAATATAAGGACTTAAATGTAATTAATGTAATGCTAATACCTTAAGCATCATTCTCTAATGCTCATACAATGGCATAAAACAATCTAGTTCAAATTCAATAATTAATACAATTAAAATCTTTTTTAACCTAGGCGAAGAACAACATATAAACTCTATGTTAATGGAAAAGAGTAGCTTTAAACACAATCCCCAAAACATATCTTTAATGGTGTTTCAATAAAACTTATGTAATAAAAACATTTGTAAAAATTTTGGCAATAAATAAAAAATATAACAAATCTCCTAACATCTTAATAGATCATAAACAAGTTACTTTATACAACAAACATGAATTTAATGCGTTTAAACATTAGATTAAGGACACTAATATATATATATATATATCAAAATTTGCAGTATATATGTTCTAGCCTATATAATTAACAATTTTAACATTTCAAATGATATAAAATCAATGCAATAAACCTATTGGAAACTTATTCAATCAC
>JAOXYD010120482.1:0-11218 GCA_028565735.1 Pinacopodium congolense | reverse complement strand
TTCTCTAGATAATTGTAATCTGATTGACCTAGTACTTACATCCTATAAACTTCCTTGTGGGATCGATACTCTGAGTCTTAAATATACTCCACTTTATTACTTGATTCGACCGGTATGCTTGCCGAATGTTGGTTTCGAATTAAATTGTTAAATTTTGCATGAAAGATAGATTAATTTGAGCTAATTTTGTATGTGGCCAACTGCAATCAATTATGTTTGAAAATATCACAAATTATTTAAAACATTCATCTTTTGTACTTAAAACAAAATCATGTAAAATTACCAAAGTCATTAAAAATAACAAATGCATATGATTTACCAACTAAACTAGTTACTTTTTTAGGAAAAAATAAATTCATATGAAGAAAATTAAGGGGTCTAGAATTTGTTGACAATTTGATTATTCAAAATGAACTTCTAACATATTTCACCATTTGGCGTGGTGCATAAATCTTATCCTTTTCGTACCTCAAGCCAGGTAGCCATTGATAAGTTGCTTGGAGTTGAGTTTTGATAGAAGATCCACGCCCGCATGTCTAAGTTTTCTATGACAAATCCATGTACATTCACTTAATGAAACAAGACATTTGTTTTTAAGGTAAGTGACACTATCCAGATAAACAATGTAAATGTTACCTTCTCTTTTTGCTAATAAAGCAATACTACCATCACTAATTTTTGAAACTACACATTCATTTCCTTCAAAAAACACTTTGTATCCTTTATTATATAATTGACTAACACTTAGAATACTATGTTTTAATCCATTAATAAGTAAAATTTTATCAATTAGAGGACAATTATATTTACCAAAACTTTCCAATGCCAATTACTTTGCCCTTGGCATTATCTATAAAAGTGATGAATCCGCCATCCTAACTTTTGAAAAAGATTAACTGTAAAGGGTCACTGGTTATATTTCTTAAAAAAAGACTATCAACATACCTTTTATTTCTCCTTTTGGATACCTAAAAAATAAGAAAATCATATTGATTTAGGTACCCATATCATCTTGGATCCTTTAGTTTTTACACACCTATCCTTACCTCTTAGTGTAACATTTTCAAATCAAGCTACATGTCTATAGTAACCATAATATTTTTAAAATAAAGGTGCTTGAGACCTATTTGCACTTCTATAACCATTTATAGGCCTAAACCCATTATAAAATTTTTTCTAAGGCTAAACAAATATTCTTCTATAATTAAATAATCATTGTGTGAACTCCTAGGTCTTATGTTATACATGTATGCATGGTTCCTAGCTTGTAGTCTACTACTAGATGCATTTTTCATATTGGTCCATAGTGGAGAATGACCCTCTAGTTTCTTCTTGAATAGTGGTGATTTTAGCCTTCCATGACTTTGGTAAGGCCCTAAGATCTGACCAACAAGATCAACATTAGTATAGGTCTTACCTCGACCCTTTAAAGCTTTAATAATATCAATAAAATGAGCATATATAGAAGAAATATTTTCATCATGCAATATATGAAAAAGATCATATTAGTAAGTGAGCATACTAACTTTTCTCTCCTTAGCTTAATTTATGCCTTCGTGTCTAATTTCTAAGGATTGTAAAATTTCATAAGTAGTTTAACATATGGACACGCTATTGAATTCATTCAAACATAGTGCACTATACAAAATGTGTAGCTCTATTATTAAGGAAAACAAATTTCTAATCTTCATTATCCTAATAATCTCTACAAGTTTAGAATCCATAAGGATCTTTTCTAAAACTAACTTTCAAAGTTTAACACTATGAGCTATTAAAACATTTCATCCTAGTTTTCTAATGTAAGCAATTGTTATTGTCAAAATAAGTAGCCTTGCTAGTATTATGTCCTTCTAAATTAGTTAAAGGAGCTAAAGTGTTCATCATGTTTGCCATTTCAATCTTTCCTCACTAATTCGATAGAATTATGACAATTGTGTGACGTATGCTCTAATACCAATTGCTGGTCCTATTTAACACCGAAGAGGATAGAGACTCAGGGGATTTTAAAAATCCATGTTATTGAACATACAAAATTTAAAAAAGTAAACAAGTTATTTATACGGAAACGAGCAACATAATAAGATAAAAAATAACCAATATAAAAAACTTAAAAATTAAGTACTTAAAATCAAAAGTGTAAGGAAGAAGGATAGAGACAACTTATACTGGTTTGAAGATATCTAATTTCTACTACACCTTGTCCTCAACAAATCTTGTTGAGAAATTTAACGTTTAAAAATAAAAACACAATATTAGAAATTAAAATTTCGTTTTTCAAGGCTTAAGGATAAACTTCTTAATCCATTTTAAAACTTAAAGATAACCTTTACCACATAACTATTTGATAGAGGTTCATTTTATAGTGATTTCTATGTTGTTTTGATGACAATTCACCCCTGTTTTGGTTCATGGATGTTTAATTTATATTTAGAGTTGTTTAAATTATAGATTGCACCCAAATTGAAGTGAAAATCAAGCAAAATAGGAAGATTTAATGAAAATCAAGAGTAAAACAATGGACCTATGTAGACCTACATTAAAATCACCAAGACAAGTGCTTACCTCAATTTTGGGACTTAAACGATGGTCTATGAAAGGCCCCATTTAACTTCTTTTCAAGTACATTTTTAAGTATCAATAGAGACATTTCTTGTAAGATCTTTCTCCCTACTGGCCACAGCTTACTCCACTTGCATTGAACCTACAAAAAACATATAAATGAAGCAAGAGATCTCATTTTAAAAAAATTTAACATAGATTTAGGGTAAAAAAATTAGATCTTTTCTTAGGTTTTTCTATTTCTTTATTTAAGTTAGATTTTTCTTTTTTGTTTTCTTTTTGAGCATTATATTTGGCAATTGTAGGCTATTTGTAAGGATTTCTAGAGTCTGTAAATGTGATTGAAGGTTGTCTATTAGTATGGAACATCAATTGGTTTAATCTAAACCCTTTAATGATTTATTTTTCTCTCTTTCTTTGCATATATTGCAAGAACATGTTCTTAAAAATGATTCTTGATTTTTCTATGCTATATATGCATTCTTAATCTAATTTTAAGCTAAGGAAAGATTATTAAATGGATTGAACAAGTTATTAACACCCTTTAGCTGATAATATTTGTTTGTTTTGAATTCTTATCGCTTATCTTGAATTAACCGATTAAGATAAAGTTGTTAGATGAGTAAAGATCCGATTATTGTTTACTTTAATCATTGGAAAAATCAGTAAATAATATGATTTTAATTACTGAATGACCAAACTTTAATTAATGACAAGGGTGCTAGTCTTAAAAGATAGATTTAATATTAGAGCTTCTTAAACTTTAAGCCTAATGCCTAACATTAATAAATGACCAAACTTAAATTTAGGTTAATTAGAGATAAGGAATTGTCTTAACCATAGCATTTTCTTAATTTAGTAAAGACCCTAGATTATACATTCCGACCGTTTCATAACTAAATTAAATCATTTAAAGCCTAATATTTAGCTCATTAATCAATTTGGTAATCTTTAAAGCAACTTGGAATCCTTTACATTAATGGAAAGCCTTTAGGTCTAATATAATAGCTATAACCCTTTTAATTTAGCAATTCTGAGCTTCTCTAGATAATTTTAATTAGAATGATCTATTGCTTACATTAGTTCCCTATGGGTATGACATTTTGGAGTCTTAAAAATAATTCACTTTATTACTTGTTAACTGGTATACTTGCCGTAATTGTTGGTTTAGAAGTGCTTAAAGAATATCTAAATGTCAACCAACTAAGCAAGAATTTAAATCCACTTGTCTAAATTAGAGGAAGAAATTGCAAAAAAAATCCTAGAGCCAATTATCCCTTTCACCCTCTTAAGCCCACTCAATTTGAACCAAGTGAGTTAGAATCTTACGATAGAAATAGTGGTGAGCAAGAGTTTTGAATTTCCTTTGTAATGAACGATGTGAAAGCAGTTGATTAATGCTTGAATCAAAGCTAATCTTTGGAAAGTGAAGCATTTGAACCTTATAAAGAATCCTTGGAGAGTGATGAATTACTTTTTGAATTCACGATTCAATTGGTTAATAATGTGGAAAAACCTTTGAGTAACATAGAAGAACATGATTTAGAAGCATTTACATTTTAATTAAATGAAGAAGTTGATGAAAGTAATGATGAGGATATCACTGGTGATGAGGAAAAGCTTGTAATTAAATCATAGATGAGTTAAGTGTAGACTTATGATGCGGTTGTTAAGGATGATGAATTTAGGATAAAATTTGATAACTTAAATTTTCTAGGTGTTAAAACTTTTGTGCTTCAAATAAAATTGTAATCGTTAACTATTTACCATTGTATTTTGCAAAGAAAAGGTGTTTTTATCAGTTCTTCATTGAGGGTAAAGTTATTAAGGATTTTAAAAGTCTAATTGCATGTATAAGAATCCTTAGAAATTTAGCTTGTCCTAGCCTAAAGAATTAAGATTAATTATTAAATGGTGAGCTAAATTTGAGATTAGAAATTCCCTAACACTAAGGTCCATCTAAAAGATCTCAAAGAAACATTTTTTTCAGAGGAAATCCAACCTGAACTTTAGTTTTTTTGTTTCAATTTGGTGTTCTTTTTAGTTAATCTAATTAAATGTGTTCTTATTGTGCTTTCAAGCCTTCATTCTCTAGTATTTCGGTGTGTTTCTTTTGGTTTAATTTGATTTTGTTTTAAAAGTCTCTTTTGGGAATCCTTAATTAGAATTTAGTGTGCTTGTTTTAGGTTTTATTTAATGCATTTTTTAAGTCTTTTGTTAAGTCTTAATTTTTCTTTAATGTTTTTATAAGTTCCTTTAATTTTTGTAGTGTGTTATGTTTTTTTTGTTGTATATAAGCTTATTATGTAATACCCATATACCCCTTGAAAGGATAGGTGGGTATTACCTAAGATAGGACTCAAACATATAAAAATAATACACAAGATTGCCAGAATTCAAACAATAACTAGACATGCACATTGAATTTATCTGAATTAAATTTATTACATTCAAAACTTTTTAAAAAATAGTGCATATCTATCTATTACAATATTTATAAACTGGTAAAAAAAATACATCATAGCTCATATTGTGACGTACAATTCAAATATACATTCCCAAACAAAATACATTATTCGTTGGCCCTTGCAGTTATTATTGTCCCAGACTTCAAACCCTCCCCTTTGAAGCTACAGAGGGTAAAATCACCGTGCTAAGCATAAAGCTTAGTAGGAAATAAACTAAACAGGGTATAAACTGACAACTGTTACAAACAGTCCTCCAAACAGTCACATATTCAAAAACAATACACATATCAACAAAAAGATCACGAAACTCAAAAGAAAATATAAGATATCTGAATAGATTACATATTTGCTTCAGAGTAAAACTCACTTATATTATAACTGAATATGATATAGTCTAGACCAAAACAGAATGGTGTTTTAGAACAAAGTTTATTTATATCAAAACTGAGCATATAACAAAATACAAAACGTGTTAGTCTTATAATTCGTTATACAGAAGTGGGTAATAAGACTAATTCAGGAGATACTGTGATCGATATCACAAAACAGGAGTGGTGAGCTCATCGTAAGCTACCAAATAATAAAATTACCTAACCTACCTAACTAAGTAGCTAGGGCAAGTCAGGGTCAATCTCATAGAGAGCTAGAGTGAATTGTTATCTCTAATGTTGCTAAAAAGAGAAGAAAACCCTTAAAAGCAAAGAAATCAAAACTAAATACTACGAATAATTGACGAAATAGAGACAAACAAAGAAAAAAACAAACAAGAAATAGAAAAGCTAGACAAAAGATATATTATGAATTTTAGACTTATAATCGATCCTTGTAATAGATAACTTGCGATTAGTGTAAGATGCTAGCCTATAGGTTCAAATAGACTCTCAAACCCTCAGTTGCGCCATTTTTAGATAGGTCCTGTACGATAGAAAATCTATCCCTAATCACGAGACAACCTAGAATAAGCTTTCTAGATTTAACGACGCGATAGCATTAATAACTAGAATTCTAATTCTCTAAATTACACAATCTGAGCTTGTGAGATTGTTCTTTAGGTTTGTCGTTCTCTATTTGATAATGCTATCGTGTCGTTAAATCTAGAGAGCTTATTCTAGGTTGCCTCGTGAATAGGGATATGTTTTCTATTGTATAGGACCTATCTAAAAATAGCGGAACTGAGGGTTTGAGAGCCTATTTGAACTTATAGGCTAGCATCTTACACCAATCACAAGTGATCTATTTCAAGGATCGATTATAAGTCTAAAATTTCTTAAATATCTTCTACTTAGCTTTTCATATTTCTTGTTTGTTTTTTTCTTTGTTTGTCTATATTTCGTTAATTATCCGTAGTATTTAGTTTTGATGTCTTTGCTTCTAAGGGTTTTGTTCTCTTTTTAGTAATATTAGAGATAGCAATTCACTCTAGCTCTTTGTGGGATCGACCCTGACTTGGCCTAGCTAATTAGTTAGGTAGGCTAAGTAATTTTATTAATTAGTAGCTTACGATGAGCTCACCAAAATTTTGGCGTCATTGCCGGGGAAGGTCAGTCCATACAACAAAGGTCCAAGCTCTAGCCAGTAGTAAGTCCACCACACATGAAGCTCTCCCTTTCACCAGTAGCTCACCATTTTGTTTAATGCAAAACCCCAAGCAAGCTACATTTTGACATATTGATTTTCAACTGATTTATTTTTTTAAATTAAAATAATCTTTGTTTTTTGTTGAATTTGCTTTAAATTTGTCATGCTTTGACCCAAAATTTGTGCTAAGACAATAAACCTATCATTAAACACAATATGACATAAATTGAATATACAAACAATAAAATAAGATTGAAATGACATTAAAAAGCATATGAATATTTAATAAATTTCAATCTTATCAAATACCCCCACACTGGAACTATTGCTTGTCCTAAAGCAATGATTTAAATACTTAACTCTAGTAATCTCAAAATAAAGTTTCAATCTAATTTAGTAAAACAAAAATCAATTAATGCCTTTAATCAAATTCACAAATCTTAATTCTTTCATGACAAAAATTTAGGTTATCATTTGCATACATACAAGGTTAGTAGGACGTAATCTGAATGCATAATATTAAATGTTCAAGCCATCTTGCATAAGCCATCACATGAATATAGTCAAGAATATTTAATATGACTAAATACAAATGAAACACCAAATACAAATGAAGAAGTGATACAATATGAGATTTGAGCAATGTTTGTTTGGTAGATCATCTAAGGTTTTGACATGAAAGTGAACACTTTGTTGTGAACACCCCCAGTTACTAGATTAGATCACCATCGCAAATGGTTAAAAACACCACTCATAACTTCAACCTTAGTTTGAGTCGAAGCCAGCGAAGTGAGTATTGCCCACGACACAACAACATAAGGGAAACAACAACACTTTTTATTCAACAACAAAAACAAAGATAATTGTTTGACCAACAATGCAAACCAACGATGCTTTTCTTTTTTATTGTTTTTCAATTTTTTTCATTTCTTTTTTTCTTTTTTCATTTGTTTTTCAACAACTATTTCAAACATCCCATCCCACATTCTTATGATAAATCATATAAAATGTACTTGAACATTGAATATCATATGAATGGATTACTAAGACATGCAAGCACTTAAGAGACAAAAGAAAAAAAATTAAAGGTTAGAAATCAATTTAGAATCAATCATTGTTCACCAAATTAAAAGCATCAATTGCCTTCAAATACTGTAATTAACTATCAACTAAAATTTGAGATCATATGGAGATATCATACTCAAATCATAACCATCAAACTACAATAATTCAAGTGTGAAAACATTTTCAAATGTAATATTATCCATTATTGAATGGATACTTGAGCCCCATAGGTAGTAGACTAAGACTCAGAGATGAGCTTAAAGCAACCTCCTTTAAAGTAGGCTCATAATCAACATGATGCCTCACAACTTCTGAGGAGTGGAACTGCATCATCTCGCCATTATATTTCAATGTCCACTCTCGCCTAAAGGCATCGCCCTTCTTCCAGGATGACCTTCGCAATGGTAAAAGCATTGAACATGGAGACTTATCATCCTACTTGTCACCATCGAACATCGGTTTGCTTATTTATAACTCCTTCAAGAATTCAATCGGCTTCAACTCCTCTCTTTCCTGATCCTCTTGCTTCTCTTGCTTGCTCATCTTCTCTTCTTCTTCTTCCTCAAGATTCAACCTGTGAGAAAAAGAACTAAAAATACAATCAGTAATACTAAATGAAGTAATATTGACCTCAGGAGGTATAGCATCCTTCACATCATCTAAGCACATGTTCATTTCCTCAAAGGTCTCCTCTTGCTCTTGCTGTTCTCCACCCTTTGGTAATTGATCATATACCACCTCACCATGGTCTTCCTCTGGTTGGCTAAGTGTGATGGAAGATGCTTGGTCTTCTAAATTTGCAATCACTTCAGGCAATTAGCTTACTTAATCTTCTAAGTCCTTTAAACCTCTCCTCATTTCCTGCTGGAAATGAATAGTGATCGTAGCTAAACTCTCTATGATCGCCTCCAATAATATCCCGTCAGCTTGCGAAGGAAATGTTGGAGTTGGAGATGCAAGTAAGGCATGTGGATAATCTTGATAGCATCATGGTGGAAAATTGAATTCATGCTGATGGCCCCCATTTGAAAAATAAGATTGATCCTCCCACTCTGAATGGTAACTTGGAGTGTAAGGATCATACCAGTCTTGTTGGAACTCTTGGAAACTACCAAATCCATAAAACTGCTGCTTATCCTGGAAGGAAGGACACATATCAATAGGATGGCTTGAATATGAACAAAAATATCATACGTTAGTCTGGATGATATCTGTCACAACTTGAGCGACTAAAGGTGTGAGCTTTGTTACCCGTTTTTCTCTCTTTAAGAGAGCAGCAACCTCAAAATCATCATCAAAATTACCTAATGTAAGAAGGATTAGAATAAAAAGAATGCTAAAAATAAGTCATTACTTGAAAAAGCTATGAAACAGAAACAAACAAAGATCAAAGATGATACATAAATAACAAAAATAAAAAGAAATATAACACAAGAAATAATAATTAACATAAACGCCAGCTCCCCGGCAACGACGCAAAAAAATTTGTGAGCTTGTCGTAAGCTACTAAATAATAAAATTACCTAACCTACCTAACTAACTAGCTAGGGAAAGTAAGGGTCGTTCCTACAGAGAGCTAGAGTGAATTGCTATCTCTAATGTCGCTAAAAAGAAAGCAAAGATATCAAAACTAAATACTAAAGATTATTGACGAAACAAAGGCAAACAAAGAAAAAGCAAACAAGAAATACGAAAGCTAGGTGGAAGATACATTTGGAATTAAAGACTTATAATTTATCATCGAAATAAATAACTTGTGATTGGTGTAAGATGCTAGCCTAAAGGTTCAAACAGGCTCATAAACTCTTAGTTTCGCAATTTTTTAGATAGGTCCTATATGATAGAAATCCTATTCCTAATAAAGAGGCAACCTAGAATAAGCTCTTTAGATTTAATGACGCGATAAGATTAACAACTAAAGAATGACTAGCCTAAGGCACAATCTCACAAGCTCGAAATTTGTAACTTAGAGAATTAGAATTCTAGGCTAAGTTGATTAAGTTCACTAACATATTTAATTAGCCTATTGTTACCTATGGTAATCACTATGACTATTGTGTATCACAAGTTCATTCCTAACAATGGAATTAGAAATTAAAGTTAAGATTGCCAATCTTAAGAATTAATCTTTAATTCATGTAATTTATGTGAAATTCCAATTCAATCTTTACCTAAATTACAATACTTAATCAATTCCTAATCAATTCTCACAATTATTAAGTTAAAATTCCAATAATATCCTCCATCCCAAAATTAAACTAACTAAACATAATTAAATTAAGAAAAATAAAAATTAAATAAACATTAACACAATTAATTAAAAGAAAAGAAATGCTGAAAAAATAAAAAAATAAAGGAAAAACAAAAATTGACATTTAAATTAATGCGAGCGCACATTACTTAAGCTATTATTTAATTAACTAAAACTTAATTAATCAAAATTTAAACTAACTTTCTAAATAAAAATTCCAGATTTAAAATTAAACAAAAACTGAATTTTAAATTAAGTAAAACCTAAGAACATGCATATAAACTAATAACTAAACATAAATGAACCAATTACTAAATAAATATTTAAAACTATATGAAATAAGACCTTAAACAACTTAACAATTAATTACAAATAAATTTGAAATTGTCATTTATACTTGAAAGTAAACAATCTTTAAAGTTTGGACCAGAAAATTAAAACATAAAATCAAACTAACCAATCAATAATTAAAATTCGACTATCTAAAGATTAAAGCAAATTAGAAACTATAAAAAAAAACAAAGCAATTAAACAAATAAACTAAGAAAAACTCGGACAGTGAATGGAGAAAACAAAACAAATGGAAACTAAACTACATCCGAATTCCTCTGAGTTAAAAGTCATAAATAAGGTAATTAATTGAAATTAAACTTGAAAAGTGCAACAACTCCGTTTCTCCTACTGTGCTTCCTTGGCAGTGTCTGGTGTAGGCGTCATCAGCAGCAGCTCACCTGGCATTCGTCCACTGCTTCCAAGCTGCTCCAAGTCCAGCACGTCCAGCTCAAGTTGCAGTCGCCCAAGCAAGCTGCCAACTCTCCTCCAGCCGCAAGACTCCCAGCTCCTCACATGTCCATCTCCACTCACCCAAGACAGTTGCCAGACTCCTCAAAGCCGTAAGACTCCTCAAAGCCGCAAGACTCCTCACTCTCTCGGACAACCGCCAACTCTCCAAGTCCCCACTAACCCTAGCTGTACCTCACACGTCCAAAATCTCCTCTTGTTGCCTAGGGATTGACGCATAATATACCCATTAATTTAGTAGTTGGTCCCTCAAATGCTGTATCGTCCTTATGCCTCCTATGCTTAAAACAAAACACAGCTTTGCATTTTCCTTTTTTTTTCTTTTTTTTCAAATTACTACAATCTTTGGCTTTTGCTCAAATTGCTTTAAATTTGTCATGTTTTGACTCAAAATTTGTGCTAAGGAAATAAACCTATCGTTAAACACAATATAACACAAATTAAATATTTAAAAAATAAAATAAGATTGAAATAACATTAAAAAGCATATGAAAAT
>JAOXYD010120462.1:0-11219 GCA_028565735.1 Pinacopodium congolense | reverse complement strand
TCTAGTTAAGGTTTTGGAGTTTCATAGGTTAATGAAATTCAAATATTTAATCATTGAATAAATCTAGAGTTATCATCATGAATGCAAAATAAAACCAATGATCATGGTAGAATACAATATCTCTTAATCCTAATTTACTTATTTGGTTATTTAAATAAATTGAATTGATAGGCATAAAATATAAGAAGCTCAAACCTAAGGTCTTTACATATGAATCTCTCATAAAGAGTTAAAGTTTGATCATTTATCAATTTAATTATGTCATATAATTGATTGTTCAGTAACTAAAAGCCAATCTCTTGGATCCCTTAACCATCTAATAGGTCTAACTTAAGTGTTTAGGCCAAGAAAATAACTAATCCGTTAACTAAATATAAAATTTTCAACAATTCATTCATAACCCATTTACTAAACTTAACTTAACTAAGTAATTTAAGGACATATATTCAACAATGAAATAGAAGATATAATCAAAAAGCACATATCCATTGATGAAATAAAGAGTTAATACAAAATAAAAAAGAAAAGGTTAAAGAAAATACAATTGAAATAGATATATATATATCCTAGTTGAATTCCTTCCTCTTCAATCTACTATGAATGCTCCTTAAGCATAGAGACCACTAGATCCATAATAAAAACAACAAAGGAAGAAAACTAATCCTAAGGAAATTAAAAAATTAAATATAATAACTAGGAATCTCTCTAGCTTCAAGTCTCTAGACCTAGCTTCCCCTCTTTTCTTTGCATAAACTTCCTTTATATAACCTTTAATGGTGTCTGCTAGGGTTTTGAAACCTTAAAACATGACAAAGGGTAGATTATTCCTTTTTCACCTCCAAAATACTCTTCCAACTTGAATTTTCCAATTGCAAAATTACATTTTAATATGAGGAAAATGGTGTCATTATATGGGATCATTTGCCTACTAACTTCACTCAAACACTAAATGGAGGTACACAATGATAACAATGACGTCATTAAACATCAATGTTTACCTTTTTCCTTTTCCTTATCACATAAACAACTTTCCATATCAAGGTTAATGGTGTCGTTTAACATATATGTGTTTCTTTTATTCATTTATTCCAAAAATCATCATTTTCATCACTTAGACTTTAAAATCCAGATTAACTTGAAACTCAACATAAGGGACTAATAAATAGTTAAAATTATCACTTATAATAGGTTCAAAACACGACATAAAAGACAATAAAAATTACCTTTGTAAAAATTAGAAAACATTTTTCATTCATCTAAAAGTTCTAGGCCATATCACTATGCAAGGAGAGCATACAATTCCTATAATATCCTAAGTACAACTATAAATTACAATCGCATCTAAGAAGAGTTATATATATATATATATATATATCTCACATTCTTATATTCATATAAGTTTATATCATGTTATGTCACTTTCGTGGTAATTATGGACATATCAACAAAGATTAGTCATTGACATAATTCTTGTTAAGTAAACCAAAAAATATATAGATTGAAATAGATTAAAGGACTAGCCCTAAAGACCTAAGTATATGTGCATACTTAAAACACATTAATTTCTTTGATTTATATGTCAATATATTGGTTTATATGTCAATCTAAAATGGAGTAAAATGAATAGAAACTCTAAGTCTTAAAGGCACCTAAGAGGATAGATGAATTGGATTTTTTAAAAAATTTCTAAACTAAAAAACCTAAGCCACTTAAACCAATTTCAAGCTGTATGTAATCCCTATACTAAAATTCATCTTAGATGATATGCCAATGCTTATGCCAAATTTTCACAAGATAAGTGTAAAGTAATACCACAATAATTGACAATTTAAAGTAGTAAAGTAACAAGGATACATAAGGATTTTAATAGTGGTTTGGTAGTTAACACAATGGCCTACATTCACTCTCTATTAAAGATGTTGGATACTTCATTATATCTCATAAACAAAGTATAAATCTTCTTTGGGTTAAGAGGAACCATTTACAATCCCAATATTCTTTTTAGAAGGTGAATAGGAACCTTAAACCAATCTTTTTTAAAGTAAAGATGAGCTTTTACAATGAATTGAAACCTAACAAAATGTAAAACCCCTTTAAATAGAAATAAATACACTATTAATGTTGTTTCACTTAAAACTCAATAATCAAAGGGCTCTAATGCTTTCAAATATGAAATATATAAAAGACAAACCTCTTTAGAGCTTAATAAAAAAATTGTTAGATTAAAACCAAGAAAAGTGATATCAAAGCTTAAAATCCTAGGATTGCATAATATAAACTCAAGAACACTTGAAAATGAAGTTTGATTACTTTGTATGCTCACAACACTCTAAAAATTTCATAAAAGTTATTATAAACCACTTATTAATCTTATTTATAGTGCTTAAAAAGTCAAAAGACCATTAGACTCATTTAATAGCAATTAGGAATGAAAATATTAATGTTTTATCGAAACTCAAAACTACCCATTATGTCTGAAACCTGGTAACTAGTCGACTAGTTATAAGCATCAGTTAACCACTTACTAATCAACTAATGTGTTCCACTAGTCTTACTGGTCAACTAACCAATAAGTACTAGTCAATCAGTCACTTGGAAAATTAGTTTTCAAGTTCTCTTAACTACATAATTCGACTATAAACACTTTTCGACTCATTTCTTTCACTTTTAGGTCAATTTAAACATGTTACAAAACTTCCTTAAAGTATTTTTGAATACCAAGACATCTAGATTGAGTTAAAAAAAACATAATGTTTCTTGGTTTATGATAATTTATCCAAATTTTCAAAAATTTTCATTTCAAACCAATTCTAAACCATACTTAAATATCTCAAACTTATTTATTTTGCTTAAAAAATGTTGCACACAAGTTTTAAAAAAAAAATTCAAAATTATTTTAATTGCCAAAAATATTTAATTGACATAAACACAATATTTGATCTATTTAGTGAAAATTTATGCAACTTTAACAATATATGCAATAAAATATGCAAATTGAGCCCATATGATTATTAAAGCTTTAAAATAAAGCATACAACCAAATTTATACTACCTAAACAAATATTCTTAAAGCTCCAAAAGCACTTAATATTCCATTTTCCTTAAATTTTATCTTCAAATCCAAATTCCATTCTTTAAAACCAAAAGGTGTTAACCATATTTGTAGTCCTAGACCATTTATCATTTTCTCAATTAAGTCCTATACCTTTGAAACTTTCTATTGAAGTCCTATACCTATGCAGATTAATCAAAGGCAGTTCTTATAGGACTTAATTGGGAAAATTGTGGAAGGTGTAGGATGTAATTAGAACAATTATGAAAGTTTTAGGATTATAAGTATTCGGGATAACTCTATTTGTAATTCTAAACCTTTCACAATTTTTTCAATTAAATCCTAAATCTTTCACAATTTTTTCAATTAAGTCCTATAAGGACTGCCTTTGATTAATCCGCATAGGTATATGACTTAAATAGGAAGTTTTAAAGGTATAAGATTCAATTGAGAAAATTGTTAAAGATTTAGGACTACAAATATGGTTATCCCAAACCAAAAGTACCTATCTTTTGAACTTTACTAAAAAAAACTTAGATCATCAGTAAAAATCATGTTTTGTTATTATCAAAACCAAGATTGGAACCTTCCTTAGTTCAATATCGATAATTAGTATCATCTCTATTAATTTCAAATGAGGAACAATAGAATATATCTCTAACAATTGATTTCAAAAATAATATTACCAAGAGACTCACATTCCAAGGAAGGAAATTGGTATCAAAAGACTAATTATTGAACTAAGTGAGGAAGAAAAGGAGATAAAATCAGTGCTATATAAAAAGAGGTAACTGCTTGTTTTTTATTAATGACACTTAAGCATGTTCACTTAGTATACATATCTAGGAGAGAAAGCATTGTTGCATGTACCTAGGGAGAGAAAGATAAATTGATCTTTAAGTTGGTATATAAAGTCTTTAAAAATTGATCATTCCTTAATAAGCAAACTCCATGTACATTTTTCCTAAGTGATATAGTTTTAAAAAAAATAAGAGTCTGGAAGTTATTTATTTGTATCTTTTACACTTATAAATTTATATATCTTATACCTTTTTAATGTTGACAAGAAAAAAAAGGAGATAATGGTAAAACTAAAACTTCATAATTCATATTTAATGATGCATGAATTAAGGGAGAGCATGCATTACATATTATAGGGAACCTACTCGACATCATTTATTATTTCTAATATCACTAAATGTTTTGTCATCATTAGAATGGGTAAGATTATTAGACCACTTAAGGTCATAATATGAATTTACTTTTAGTGATATTGGTAGCTTTATTATAATGAAATCAACTAACATATAAAATATCAAGTTCAATGGAAGGGGACAAAATAAGTGAAGGAGCTAACTGAATGAATTCAGCATCTAAACAATGAACAAAATAAGTAAAGTGGAGCAGAAATACAATTCAAGAAAGCTTTAAGGCAATTGAGTAAATGGTCTAAAAACAAGAAATATTGAAACCTTTACATATGTAACAAATAATTTGTGATCTTTCTTTCAACCTTATCTTAATCATATTAATGGTCTAGGGACTTAAATAATGTATAAACATGTGTGTGAATAATTTATAAATATTTTCATAATCAAGGGGAAATATGGTTTAAGTTTAAATAAAACCCTCTAAAAGCATCAAAATACTTTTGGAAAATTTTTGAAATAGTTTTATATCAAGTTTTATGAAAGGAATGTGTTTTGATGTTTGAAAGAACTTAAGAAGTTCTTAAAAAAAAAATTAAGAGTTTAGGTTGATCTATGTTAGATTTAAGTTTACCTATGTTACTTAAAGTGGTTTATAATTTTGTCCATACATTTATTAACTAGTATGATATATTAGTCGATAATTTTTCTTAAAAATTTATATTTTATGTATATTGAGTTTATGTAGGAATATTTTTTGATATATTGGTCGACTAGTGCCATATATTGGTTGACCAATCCACTATCCCTAATCTTTACAACTACTAGTTTATGTCTCTATCATGTATATTTTGTTTTTTCAACCATAAGTAGACCATATATAGGTTGTGGTAAAGATATTTGGCATTAAAGGGAGCCTTGGGAAGCTTTTTGATAGAGTTTCATAATATTCATATATGTGTCAATATGATATGAGCCTTTAGTGCATTTTGTTTTAAAGAAATAAGTTCTAGAATTGTATTTAAGTGATTCAGATATCAGTTGAGAGAGAAATTGAGTTACTAGGTTCCTTTTCACTCTTGATAAAAAAGATGTGCACAGGATTTCTCTTCATCCTAGGAAGGGAAAGTGTGTAAGGGTTTCTCTTAATTAGAAGAAAGATACATATATAAATGGCTTTACTTCACCTATTAAAGAAGGTGATAATAAGTTTTAAAGTAGATCTTGAAAAATAGATATATGTCAAAGGTTATTTGATGGAATCATTAGAAATTGATTTTTATCTCTCTTTCTCTATTCTCTTTAATTATTATTATAATTGTTTTGAGATTTTCATATATGAAATTGTCATAATCATTCCTTAATATAAATTATTTATTCATTAATTCAAATAGGTTAAAAAGTTTGCACATATAATTTACTTTCCTTTTGAGTGGCATCCGAAATCAACATTAGGGTCTAAGAAATATTATTATTTTTGAATAATTAAGATGCTTTTAGATATAATCATAAATTAAATAATAATCATCTACATTTTAATTAATGGTAAAAAACATATAATCTTTTATATTTACTAGTGATATTTTATTATTAATCAAATAAATTTATATGAATGATCGCATTCCATTAGATTTAGATAAATCAATTTTAACAATAAGTTTAAACTTTAAAATATAATATTATTTATTTAAATATAGTATTTAATTAATTTCATAAATTTAGTACTTATTTACATAAATTATATGTCCAATTCTATTTTTTAATTAGGAATATTTTTAGGGGAATAAAAGTTGAACATTATCATATCTAATATCAATTATTATCCAATATAAATCTTTTTTTAAGAAATAAGTTAAAAATGAGATTTGATTGCCAACTAAAAGAAACTTCAAGATTTTCTTAAAAAGAAGAAGAAGAAAGACTATGTTAGTATCATGATTACTCTCTTATGAATTATGTTTACATATTAATGACATACTTTCAATGAAATCTATGAAGATGTTTGGGTGAAACTATATAACCTATTGTGTGATATGGGTTATGCATATTATGTGTAAACTATATGACTTTTGTAATCAATATTTGTCATTAAGTATCAATAAAATAAAGAATTTCAAAAAGTTCTTGAAAATGTATAATTGACAATTGAAGTCTCAAGATAACAAAAGATGTTTAAATAACCTAATTTTGTAAGGTTGTTCCATGAATTTCAATGCATGATAATCCTTTGGATAACATTTAGATTATAAAAGCAGCTTGTATAATATGTTTTGATAAGAGTACTTATTTTATTAACCTAAATCCATAAGTACCACATCTAATGTTGAGAGGTTAATGGAAAAGACCAAGTTTGAAAGAGATTTGGAGAAGATTCAGCAAAAGAGTAAATTTCTGAACTATCAACAGTGGATATCAACAGTGTTATTGATAGCCCAGAAAACCTAGCAAACAAAGTAAAATTTTGAACTATCAAAAATGAATATTAACGGTGTCGGTGATAGCCCAGAGAACCACTGTCGATGGTTGCATGTCAAATTCTTCTATGATGGTTGATGTAAGAAGTCATTGATGCCTGATTAAAGGCCATTGAACATCTAAAAAATGATGTTTCTCCACAAAACTAAAAGGGTACTACATCTTTTCCTTCCAAATCAATTTAAACCCTAAAGAGGTATTACATGAGGAGAAGAGAAGAGGATTTTCGGGAGTTTTTGACTCCCCACTTAGGCATCTCTTTTTTCTTTTTATTTTCCTTTAATTTTTGAGTTGTTTTCTTATCTTTATCTTTTATTTGCTACTAGATTAGGCCTTTTAAGTATAGATTTCATTTAGTTATTGTATTTTTAATGTTCTCTTTCCTATTTTCATTTATTTTTCTTATGTATATGATTTGGGTTTTGTTCAATACTTGTTAAACATTTGGTTTTTACTAGTATAATGTTAAACCTTCAATTTCTAGCACTATTTTTATTTTTTTTCTTTTTGTTTCCTATAATTTTAGTTTTTGTTATGGTTAATTTCAGTATGTTAGCTTAGTTTTATTTGGGTTAGAATATATTTAAAGGATTAATGGATTATAATTGTGAGATTTAAATGGGTTTTATGTTTTATATTAGGATTGAGTTGAAACTCTGCTTAAATGCAAAGAATTAGGGAATATAGGTAAGATTAGCCATCTTATTTATGATTTCTAGTTCAATTATTAGATTTGAACATTTGATCCATAATTGTCATTAGCAATTACCACAAGTGGCAATAGGTTAATTGATTTTGTAAGTAAAACTTAATCAACTTAGCCTAAGGTTTTGATTCTTTAGGTTACATAATTCGAGCTTGCGAGATTATAGTTTAAGTTAAATGTTCCCTACTTTTTAAAGGTGTTGCATCTTTAATTTTAGAGATCATATCCTAGGCTATTGAATAATTAGGGGTAAGTTTTCAATCATTGCAAATTCATTTAAAATTAGAGGAATGAGGATGAAGGTCATACCCAAGTCTATAGGCTAGCATCTCAAGCATAACATAATTTACATGCTTTCGATGATTGATTGTAATTCATAAATCCTAAAAACATCTTCTATATAACTTTATGTTATTTTTATTTATTTCTTGTCTTTTTGTGTTATTGTTTGTTTGCTTTAATTTCATTTGTTGTCTTTTCATTTATTTTAATTTTATCATACCTAGGGTTTCCTTTTTTTTTTTTAGTTTTGCATAACATTGAAAATAATTTTTAGAAAATACACTACTAGTTCTCTGCAGAATCGACCTTGACCTACCCTACTATATAGTTAGGAGATTTAGTTAGGAATTTATTAAATGGTAGCTTTTGACAACTCCATCATGTTAAAATATATTTATTCTTCTATTAAAATATAACAATCTCCAATAGAACAAAATTCACTTGTATCAAAATTTCTTGAATTTAATTTTTTAGCAACTATACAGAATAAAATATATAAAATAAATTTCTTTAAGGATGAGTTATACTTTTAAACTAAACTAAAAAATTAAGTTTAATTATTTGAAATGAAATTGAATTAATAAAGTAAAAGTTTTAATCATATACAAACATTGTATAGGTAAGATCATTATGCAAGGCATAAATATCCCTATATACACACATCAAAGTTCACTAGAGCTTAGAAATATATAATAAAGGTGTAGTCCATCCATATTATCTCTTACTGAATTATGCTTGTTATCCCTTACTTATTTAGTAAATTATGGAATCTTGGCAGCTCACAACGTTTCTTTCATTTGCTATGTAAACTTTAAACTATCCTGATTCAACTTCCAATCATATCTAGGACAACATAATTTAATCTAAAGCTACATGACTTTTGAAATAGTCATCTTGTGCTCATTTTTTTCTTTATGATCTGATGAATAAACATGTTAAGAATGTCTATTCTACTCTTGGAGCAACTCTGGCTTATGGGATTCCAAATCTATCTAGTGCTTGCATAGGACCTATACTCCATCTGTCTTCCTTAATCCATTTGTGGTTGAACATCTTAATAAAGTTTAATAAGGTTAAGGTAAATATTATCCATCTCTAAAATTCTAGCTATATCTTGCATGGATATTCCAGGTAATGATATAAAGTCTAATCCTCTCCACCAGCTCTTTATATAGCCATGACAGTTCACCTTCTACATTACTAAAGACCCTCTAATTGCTCTCCTTTCAAAGTTGATAAATGGTGTAACTTAGAGAGAGCTTGAATAATTTCCTATCCCTCTTATAACTGGATTTGTAGCTATAGAACCAATCTACCAAATCCTTCCAATAATTTAGATAGACTTGGATGGAACAAAGTTAAAGGACAATTCATAAGGATATTAAGCAATCTACCTAACCTGTCTCTTATGCTTAATCTACCTTTTAAAGCCATCCATAGGATGAATGAAGCTTGAGGATTAGATTCTTTCAACCATATAAGCTTGTTCCACCTAAACTTAGGCATTTGATGTCTTAGAAATTGCTTGTAAGATTTATTAGTGAATATTCCATGTGATGTTTTAAGCCATACCCATGCATCCTCTATTTCATCATCAAAGGATTGGTTTCAAATGTATTGTGCAACTAAGCAGTTCTATTTGGTTGTTAGGGGGATCTTAAACTTATTAAGACCCTCCCTAACAAAAGTATTGGAAGGTATAAGCTCTTTAAAACTTACAAATTCATCAGTGGTATTAAGAGGACCAAAAGGTAGCCAAGTTTCAAACCAAAATAATGTTTCCATTCTATTATGCTCCTTCCTTCTAATTAACAATTAAAGATATCCTTTAACTTCATGATATAATTCATATTCCCTGAAGCAGTAGGCTTAGGGCTCCTCCTAATGGGTCAAACACATTGTATATTTATCGAAGCAAAACCAAATCACGACATATGATTATATGTATACACTTCATTTTTAATTATTTATTAATAAATTGATAACATAAAGTGCCTCTTCTAAATTATTAAATAAATTTATTAACATTAGTTCAAATCATATGTTAAACTTCAAATTTTTACTCAACTAATTATGGCACAATACTAAAATATTTCAAAGTTTATGCTTACAAAGGATGAGTTTAAGTAATATGAATCTAGTGATTACAAAATAAGCTTATCATATTTAAAGAAATAAGACAAGAAACTCTTTTTCATTAAAACACCTTATATGTGTGTTTGTGCATATACATAAAAGAAATTTTTATTTTTATTTTTATTTATTGCTTATTGAATAAATCTTTGAAATTATACAATATTTTGCTAACCTTGTATTTCAAATTAACTACTTAAGTGATAATCTTGATTTGAGTATTTGCTGGAAACTTCCTACATAACATGACCCCAAACTTTTAAGGTTTAGAAGTATGCATAGAGTCCCTGAACTTAGATGCAATTGTTCTAGTGCTAAGAGGCATCAGAGAGATTCTACGTATAAGTTAGACCACACCTTAATATAAATAAAAGTTGAATCACCCTCATAATCTAAATACCTTGCATTTGAAACTAAAACTCTTAATTCTACATTAAAAATTCCAAACCAATACAAAAATAACACTAGATGATGATGGAGGAAGTTACTCTCAATTGAAAATGTCATAGCCACGTACATCATAGGAAAAGTACTCATGGTTTATTGTGCCTGCAATTGAATTTTTAAAATTATCTTTCCGTAGCACTTCATAGCAAGTAAATGCATAACAAACTCTGAGCTAATGTCATCTCTTTTCGGATTTTTTTTAATGTCTCTTTTGTGATTTTAGAGGAGTATATGAGTAATAACATGGTCAGATAAATTTGCTTCATGAGTAATAACATGAAGAAATGAATACCTTATTTACTAATTATTAAACACAAAATGAAACATATTAGGGTATTTAGAAAAGGTTGAAAATATGTTTTGATCCCTTAAATTTAACCTAAAGTTAAAAAAAGACCCCAATATTTCATAATGTCTAAATAAGACCTTAACAATTATAAAAAATATTAAAAAAAAAAAGATCTTAACCTTCAAAAAGCATTTAAAGAGCATTTTGAAATTAACAAAACTTAATTTTAGGGAAATTCTCATTAACTCTTATACATTTTTTATTGAACTGACTAATAGGGATGCATTTTATAGTATTTCTACATGTGTTATAATGTAATTTCATCCCTATTTTATTATTTAAAGGCTTAAATTATCCTTTTTCTTACGTTTACATGCATATTGAATTTATAACACAAAAACAAGTTAACAGGGAGATAAGTGTACTTTAGATAAATTAAAATTTAAAAATTGAATTTGGAAGAAAAATAAACATAAACATAAAAATAAAATTAAAATTCGGATGCAAACCGATGTGAAATGTCAAAAGCTTTGCATGATTAATTGTTGATTCTACTGCAGACTTTTGCTTGGAATGGACTACATAGCTTAGTGAGGAGGGAGCCTACTGGAGCACGGCCTGGCCCACGCATGTTAGAGCCCAACTTGTTAGCCTACTACCTTGCTGCTACCTGGGTTGGCACATGGA
>JAOXYD010120451.1:0-11219 GCA_028565735.1 Pinacopodium congolense | reverse complement strand
ATCATGTAAAAAGGATTAATATAACTAGAGTTATGATCATTCTCCCGAAACTGCTTGTGACATGTCTTGTTCTGGAAAACTGGAATTGTATCTTAGTTTTTAAGGTACTTAAAGCCCAAATTTGAAGTAGGTTAAAACAAGAGAATTGTAGAGTAATGTCTTAGTAACACATTGGTCTGGTAGGTATCCTATAAGGATGAAAAAGCAGCTTTAAAATGCTACAATTAAGCTTTAAAATGTCATCATATATTAATTAAACAAAGGTCCAAAAAGCAATGGATGCAAGATGGAGATAGGAATGCATAGTTCTTTTATATTAAAGTTTTAGCTAGGAAAAATGTTAACATAATAGTTTCTCTTAGTAAACAAGATGTCACAATACTCACACACAAGATGAGTTTTTTTAGGAGGTGGTGAAAAACTTCAAAATTCAACATTGCTTTTACTCCACTAATAGATCTTCGATTCACAATTTGTAACCTCTCTTTAACACTGTTAACATAATAAGATAAGGAGCTATTGCTGAAACCAATCATTGAATTGGACATTAAGGAAGCTTTGGTTGCTTTGAATCCTAATAAAGCCCTTAGACGGGGGCTTTAATGTTTTTTTCCTTTCAAAAGACATGGTCACTCACTAAAGACATGATCATAGATGTTGTCATGAAGTTTTTTAAAAGTGGTAAAATGCTTAAAATTTTGAACATTCCTTATGTTACTATAGTTTTAAAGGTGGATACTCTTAGTCCTCTAAAGGAATTCTGACCATTCTGATATTGCAACATATTTTATAAAGTGATTTCAAAACTATTAGTTAATAGAAGTAAGAAGGTCATTAGCCCTCACATTAATCAATCATAAGGTACTTATATCAAAGGTAGAATAAATGGAGATAACATCATGCTTGCCAAGAGTTTTTTAGGAATTATGGCAGGAAACATTCTAAAAAGGATTATAGTATCAAAATAGACTTCCATTGACTGGTCCTTCATACTAAATGTATTAAAATCTCTAGGCTATCTTAATATGTTTATTAGATGGATTAAATAATGCCTAAGTTTCATATAGGATTCTTGAAAATGGACAGCCTTCTAACCTTATTAAGAGCACAACAAGGATACAACCAGGATGTGTACGCTCTTTATACCTCCTTGCTCTTAAAATGGATGTTCTGATAAGGATTTTTCATAATGTTACTTGTCATGACAACAACTTTAGCTTCCACTTCAAATATAAAAAAATAGCAATCTGTAGTTTGTCCTTTGCAAATGATTTAATCGTCTTTTTTAAAGGCTAATCCTGCCTCCTTAAGTTGTTTAATGGCTACACTTAACATCATTAAAGAATTGTCAAGCCTTATGATCAATAGAGATAAAAGCCAAAATTTCATTATACAAAGTGTTAGGTCAAGATCTACTTAGAGAGTTTCCATCACTAGAATAAAGATTTGCAACCTTCTTTTCACCTATCTTGGCACACTAATATCATCCAAAAAGCCAAAAAGATTAGAGTTACATCCTTCACTAAAGAAAATATAAAAAAAGAATTTCAAATTCGTGTAACAAGCAATTGTTTATACCTGGAAAAATCCAACTAATCAAGTTAGTTATATGTAGTCTACATGTATATTGGTGTTCCCACATCTTCCTACCTATAAATGTTATTAAAACCATTAAATAACTAATAAAGAGATTCCTCTAGGTTGGAGGCATTATAAGGAAAGTTATGGCAAAAATCAAATGGACTAACCTATGGTATCTAAAATAGGAAAGAGGACTAGGCATTATTTCAATAAGAATTTTCAACAAAACTCTTACGACTAAACATATTTAGATGATCTTGACTGATAGGGAGGCCTTATAAGTAAAGTGGGTTCACACAAATTACCTTAACAAAAACAATTTTTAGACCATTAATTCTAGATATGATTTATCAAGGACAATTTATAATATGCTTAAGTTAAGAGAGTCCATCTAATAGGTTATAATCATCAAAATAAGGAATGGAATTTCCCTCTCTTTTTGGTATGATGATTGGCTCAATAAAGGGCCACTCAATGAATTCCTTGAACTCACATGCTTAAAGCCTTTGTTCCCTTATAATGCTAATTTGAATAAGGCTATAACAACATACTTATATGCTTTTGAACTCCTTCCTAACTCTATAATGAAAGAACTATCATCTTTAGGCTTCTCACCTCTATGATGAATAGGTTTGTATAGGCCAAGCACTCATTTGGAAGTTTTACAAACCACTTTTGTAAGGATCTTTTAAGAGTGCACCAACCCAAGATCAAGTGGTGCTCACTTGAACCATATATTTCGAAAGCTTGTACTATCTTATCGCTAGCTTTAAAGGGTGGGCTAAGTATTACAAATAGAACCAGTTGGTACCTCACTTGTTCTTTATACAATGAGGGGTTAGAATCCATTAATCACTTATTCTTTGAGCTTATGATCTGAAGTTTAGAGATTATGTTACATTATGGTTTAAATGCAAAACTTGCATGGCATAATGGATTGGTTCCTACTACAAAACACCTTAACAAATAATGATATGATGGGGAGCAGGATGTACCTATCTAACTTAGTGTATATGCTTTCTAAAAAGAGAAACTTAAGATTTTTTTTAAATGTAAACAACCCTATAAAGGATTTGTTGGCTGAGTTAATCTTCGCTACCAAATTACAAATCATTACACATTAGCCTTAGGGCGGTTGTAGTGACATGGTTAAAGTAAATGGAATTTGATATAATAAGGATGGAATTGGTTAATATTTCACAAGATTGCACATACTCCTAGCTTTGGAAGAGCAAAGTTGCCATTTAATGCATTATGGAGATAGAATCTCATCTCATGCTTCGGTTCAGGATATGTCCTCATCTCATACTTCGGTTCAGGATATGTTCTCAACTTGAAGTCTATGTATCTCAGTCCAAATGCCTTTTTTTCCTTTGTCTTTTTAAGTTTCCTAATATGGTTTGATGTGGTTCTAACCTTCCATTTTTATTAAACTTTATGGACTTAGACTTCAAATCTTTGTATTTCTAGTATATTAATTCATTTTACCCTTATTAAAAAATATGTATATATAAAATGATTGTAATATGTCTACCATCGATATATAAGTAAAAATATCTTTAATATGTATATGATTTTCATTACTTATATTCAAAATATTTAAATTTCTTTTACCCTTTTATGAAGTCATTATTAATGACTCCTTAAAAGGTTTTTAAAAATCTTAAAAGATTACTCATAATGATTTTAAAAAATATTTGAATATTTAAAATTAGTAGTTTGCGCTTTTCAATGAGAATTCCTATAATGTGTACCCCAAGCAATTTTTCAATTACAACAACTATACAGCTATCAAATTTAAAACATCCCTCTCTTGCTACCACCAAGCAAAGGCTTAATATATATTATGAAATATATGTATGTTCCCTTTAACCTCTCAAGGCTCTTAGAAACTCTTTAGAATGCTTAACGTAATTCTCAAATTTCATATGTGGTTTATTTATACTAAAAAAACCTAAAATAATTATTAAAAACAAAAACTACTTGTTACAATGACTATGAATAATAGCATTATGTTGATTAATTTTGAACATTGCTTAAACAATGTTCCATATTGGTTAATCAATGTGGTCATAAACTCTTAGTACATGATCAACCACATTGCTACACTAGTTGATTATTTTATCGAAAACTCTAATATTTTCCCCAATACTTAACATTGATTGATTGAACTCATTCAAACTTCCAAAAATAAGTTTTTCAAAACTTCTCAAGTTATTTCAATAATCAAAACATACTTTCTTTGAAAAAAATATTTAAAACTATTTAAAAAATTCTCAAAGAATATTTTAATGCATCAAGATTTTTTTTTACTCCTTCCAAAATTTTCTCTCAATTATGACAAATGATCATGGTTATAAAAAGGATTATAATAATTTTCTTAAAATGATCAAGGTTGTAAGAAGGATTATGATAATTTGTTTAATTTTTTTAATGTTTTGTTCATACTTTTTCTTGATTCTTCACTTGAATTCTGTGTGTGCTCTACTTTACTCATTTTCTTCATCTAATTGCTCAACTAATTTAATTTACTCATTTTTTAGCTTTATTCATCCATTAAATTTTGACAGGTTTGCATAAGAGTTTGTTTCTTAAGTTGTTTAGTTTGTTAGTATGTTTTTTAATTGATGATAATTAGATGTTTAGGACTTAGAATTATGTTCTTTTGATGTGTTTTTAATGTTCATTGGTTTTGTGTGATAATAGTTGTTGTGCGGCAAGAAATTGATATTAATTGTGTAGGTGTTTAATGAAGCTTTACGTTGAGTTGAAAAAGGGACCAAAGTAGAGAAGAAGATGAAAAAATTGGAAGAAAAGTGCAGGTCATGATCGTGACATAAGATTTTAGTATCCTGTAAGTCACAATCATGACATGCATAAGATCTTAAGGGATGTAGATTTTAGGTGATTTGGATGACTTGGAGCTATTTTGGGATACATAACACATGGAAAACCCTACAAGCCATCATTTTGAGATTAGAAAATATCCCATAAAGGAAAAGAATAGGTTATAGAGAGTGAAAACAAGAAGAAACTCAAGATTTAGGTTGAAACATCAAGATCAATCAAGTTATCTAGATTTTCTAGATCAAAGGCTTCATGTTGCATCTTATCTATTTCTTTACCTTGAATGTTAATTTGAATAGTTGTATTTTAAAAAAGATTATGGGTTATTAAATCTATTTTAGGGTTTATTTTTATTTATTTTGTATGAATTTTACCTTATTGAATTTAATATAGGAATGCTTATGATATTTGTTGAGCTTATAATTGATTTGAATCGAGAATTTGGATCAATTTATTTATGTTAAGTTGCGTAACGATAGTTGGTGGATTGATAGAAATAAAAACATTTAAGTTAATAAGTAATTGAAGAGAGACCTTAATTGCTTGTTAATTATCTTTAGGATTGCTTCAAATCCAATTAAGTACTTAGAAGTAGTTTTGTGAGTCGAGAGATTACATCTTAACTTATATGTATTTCGATTAGGATTACTTGATTAGATCTCAAGATAGGATAAAAAAATTATTGGATATTTAGGATTGAGCATAGTTAAATTAATAAGGTCAAGGGAGGATAAAAAAAGGATAAAATAACTCATAAGTTCCCATCATTTGGTGACTTTAATGTTATTGTTTTCTTTTACGTGTTCATTCAATGAGTTTTGTTAATTTAGTTTAATTTTCAGTTACTACATTCTTTAATTTACCTTAAATAAGTGTGATTTAAATTATTAGGTGACTATATTCAATCCCCGTGTGAATGATATTATTTATACTATAAGATATGACCTGTATACTTGTAGTTTAGTGAAAAATCAATAAAAAACTTGATCTTTCGTATATTAACTTACTAACATTAGCAAAGATTAAAAAACCATTAATTATAGCAAATTTTATTATCATAAAAAATATGGGTTAAAATCTTACTTATTTCAACAATCTTGTCTTTTTTATGATAATAAAAAATTTGATGATATTGGAGAAAATAAATGACAATAAGTAAGTTTCCCTGTTATAAAATAATATGTAATGCATGCCCCCCTTAATCATGCACCATGAAAAGATAATAGGTAATAATAGGTAAAATGCATAGGTTTATATGTGTGATATTGTTTAATTTTTACCCATTATATGTTAATTCAAACTCCTATTAACCCTTTTTACGAAGTGTAGGTGCATATGGCATTAGAAAGATCAAGAGAGGCAAAAGGAGCAACTTTTGAAGACAAAATCAGAAGCAAAATTATTAGGAATAAATACACTATTATATATATTATAAGGACCGAACGAAGTGATGTAATGTAGAAGACAAAAGCATAACGTTAGGAAATAACAATGACGTCATGAGCCCAGACACCACCATTGTGATCCTAAAGCAAGATAGAAGATGAAAGACCTTACAAAATGGTGTTATTGTGCTGAATATTGATTGTTGTTTTGGTCTCTAAATAGCCAAGACAAAGTGAAGAGTTTGATACTAAATAAGAAACAAATAAAGCAAAACACTATGAAATAAGGTTTTTAACCTTAATGGGACCCAAGATATATAAAAGGCTAGTAATACATTAAAAAGGGAGGAGACATTCAAAGAAAATTTAGGTTTTGAAGGTTCTTTGACAATTAACGTATAAAGACTAGGAAGCACTTCAAGAAGCGAAAGAGACTAGATTGGTAAACCTAGGAGTGAAAAGTCTTGGATAACAAGAAGCAATCATTATCATAAAATTTCTTATTCTCTACTTTTGAACAATTTTTAGTTTTATTCACATAAATTTTTATTTAACTTTTATTATTATATAGATTGGAGTAATTAATGGATTTTACTGTACGAGATTGTCAATTTTATGTTTAATTTAATATAGTTATTATCAAGAAAATTATCTATGTTTGAATTTCATAATTAGATTTTTCTATAATGAAATAATTGATCTAAATTATGTGAATTATCTTACTATAAGAAAGTAAGAGAAAATTTATATTGTATACCAAAAACCTAATTAAATTCGTCTTAATATTTAGTTCTTTAAGTTAGTTTCAATCGTTTATTGTCAATTTGGTTTAATTTAATTTTAATATTCAATCCCACAAACTATTAATTATTAGGTTAATTAATAATTCAATAGTTTAGACTAGTACTTGTTAAAAATTCTTGTGGGAATAGTACTCGACTCACCAATATATTATAGTAACGCTAGGTGCACTTTCCTAGAGTTATAAGGTAGATAAGTAGGTCATTGTAGATCAAAACTCACATGATTAATTTTTTAGTGATGTTATCGCAAATTTATTAGAGATAATAAGGGAACTTAAGAGTTATTACTTTAACAATATTTTTATTTTATTTTTATTTTCTATGTGCTTTTGTTTTTTAATCTTATTTAGCATACATACTTGATTATTTTATGCTATTTATAAGTAATTTCTACATTGTATAACTATGAGCTCAATCTCTGATCTTATGGAAGCTGAACTTGAGATTGAGAGAGTAGCTTGTCGAACAAATCAAGAAAGGTAACATAGAGAAAGGCTTAAATAAGAGGAGGAAATAAGGGCACAACTTCCAGAATTGGTAGACATGGCAGAGGATAATAAACCATGTTCCATGTCAAACTATTTCAAGCTATCTACAAATGGGATGCAATTAAGCATCGTAAGGAACTCAATCATTATGAACAACTTCAAGATCAAGTCTAACATCATTTAAATGTTCCAAAAATTTGCTCATTTTGATGGACTACCTAATGAGAATTCCAAAGCCCATATAACTATCCTTTTAGAGATATATGATAAAATTAAAATTAATAGGACTTCGAATGATGCTATTAGATTAAGATGTTCCCATTCTCTTTGAGAGATCAAATATAAAAGTGGTTGAAGTCCTTCTACATGGTTCAATCACCACTTGGGATAGCCTAATAGAAATGTTTTTACTAACGTATTTTCTGCTTACTAAGACTACTAAGTTGAGGAATGATATTTCTATGTTCACACAATTGAATGATGAAACTTTATATAAGACATTAAGAGGTATAAAGATCTTTTAAAGCGATGCCCACACCATGGATTACTCACCTAGTTATAAGTGCAGACATTTTACAATGGGATGGAAAATTTTACAAAATAAATGATAAATGTTGCAACTTGTGAGACATTAAACAACAAGACTCCCAAGGCTACCTAGGACATGATTAAGGAGATGGTGATGAATAACTACTAATGGCTATCTAGTAGAAGTAGACTAGTAAAGCGGTAGGGATTCAGCAAGTGGATGTACTATCTATAATGGTAGCTTAGTTGGAAATACTGAATAAAAAGATAGATAATTTAAATGTAGTTAATAAGGGAATAGTGGTGTTATTTTATGCATAGTGGAGGGGGTCATGGAAGTTAGGAATATCAAGTGGGTGATACCTTTTCCAAGTCAAAATAAATAAACTACATGGGATATAATCTAAGGGTTAATACCCCAACAATGAATTTGAATAAGGAAGCCCCACTACTAGATGTGAAAGTAAAGTTCCTTAAAGTAAGTAGGTGTGGATGCTAGATCATAAATTTAAGGAAATAGATAGAAGCATCAAAAGGAGGTTAAAGCTTTCGATTGAAGAGCCACCTATACTAGATTTAATAAAAATTCCAAAACACTTGGAGTATGCATTCTTAAGTAAGAATTCTAAGCTTTTGATGATCATAATTGCTAATTTAAATAGGTAGTATAAGGAGAAGCTATTACGAATTCTGAGAGAGCATAAGAGAACTACATTATAGAATATTTATGATATTAGATTCATCAATTCCTCCTTTTGCAAGCTCAAAATTGTAATAGAGGAAGTTTGCAAGCTAGTGGTATGGCTAAAAAGGAAACTCAACCCAAACATGAAAGAAGTTATAAAGGTGGATAAAATTAAACTCCTTGGCATAGGAGTTATTTATGCTATTTTTAATAGTGATTGAGTGAGTCCTGTACATGTTGTTCTAAATAAAGGAGTCATGACTATAGTAACCAATGAAAGGAATGAACTTATCCCAATAAGGACTATCACCAAATGGATAGTGTGTATCAGTTATTATGGACTAAACTATGCAACGAGAAAGGACCACTATACACTACCCTTCATCGATTAGACGTTCAAACGATTTTCCAGCCATACATACTATTGTTCTTGAATAGGATGTGGGTGTTACTTCCAAATTCCTATAGCACCTAAAGATTAGGAGAAGACAACATTCACGTGCTTATATGGTACATTTGCTTATAAAATAATGATCTTTCAGCTACGTTCTACTTATGGATGACTTTTCTATTTTTGGTGATTTATTTGATGCATGCCTCTATAATTTAGAAAACGTATTAAAACATTGTATAGAAACCATTTGGATTTGAACTAGGACATGTGCTACTTCATGGTATAAGAGGGTAGAAACCATTAGGATTTAAACTAGGAAATGTGCTACTTCATGGTATAAGAGGGTATAGTCTTAGGATATAAAATTTCTTGCAAGTGGTTAGAGGTAGATAGAGGTAAAATATAAGCAATTAAAAAATTACCACCCCCTTCCTTAGTTAAAACATTTAGGAGCTTTCTTGGTCATACTAACTTGTATTGTAGGTTTATTAAGGACTTTTCTCAAATTGCTCGAACTTTAACTAAAATTCCTGAAAAAGAATTTCCTATTCATTTGAACTAATGTGTGATGCAAGTGACCTTACAATGAGATATGTGTTTAGACAAAGAAAAGATAGGTACTTTTATTATACTAGTAAAGCCTTGAATGATTCATAGGAAAACTACACAATAACAGAGAAGGAATTGTTAGTAATAATATATGCTTTCGATAAGTTTCAATCTTATCTAACTTCATCTAGAGTTATTGTTTATAGTGATCACTTTATTTTAAGATATTTAATGAGTAAAACTGACATCAAACTAAAGTTGGTCAGATGGATTCTATTGTTGTAGGAACTTGACATTGAAAAGTAGGATAAGAAGGGAGATGAAAATGTAACAGTATATCATCTATTTTGCCTTGAAAATTCTTATTCAAGGGATAGATTAGAGGAAGAGATCAATGACTTATTTCTTAAAGAAAATGTATATGCATTGGATGTATAGGTAAGCGAAGTACCATGGTTTACAAACATCGCGAATCATTTAGTTACTCAAGTAGTATATAGCGGTTTATCGTATTAGTAAAAGAAGAAATTTGTTTCTAATATTAAGAAATTCCTTTTGTAATATTCTATATTACCTTTGAGAAGACCTTTCTATTTAAAATTTGTATAAACTAGGTGATGTGAAGATAAGAAAATGCATTCCATATTAGGAAACTAAATCTATTTTGAAGTACTGCCACTTTGGCCCTACCAGAAGTTATTTTGGAGCTAATAAAACCAGATAGAAGGTATCCAAATATAGTTTTTACTACCGTACTCTCTTCTAAGATTCCGACAAGTATGCTATGTCTTGTGGCAAGTGTCAACGAATATGTAATATCTCTAATTAAGATGAAATTGCTCAAACTAACTTTCCGTTTATGTGAAGTGCTTAATATTTGGGGTATAGATTTTGTAGACCTTTTCCTAATTCATATGGTAATAAATACATCATAATAGTTGTTGACTATGTTCTTAAAGAACTTAACTACAACCCTAATGTTATGCCTTAATCTATTTATGAATCTTCGAATATGAGGGCTTTAAAAGAAATGAGTGTCATAATTCAACTTATTGATCGATCTAATACCTATTGTAAGGGTGTTCTTGAGAATGCTTTAATTCAAGTAGATAATGTAATTTTCCCTGATCTTTTTTATATATTACAGAAGGGTGTGAAAATTAATCCACTTCAATCCCAATTTTATTAGGAAGATCATTTTTGAAAATATCTAGAAAAAATTGATTTTTATGACAGGTCTTTTACTATGAAATTTGATGGCAATGTAATTAAATTTAATATTTATGATATCATGAAATTTGTTAATGATGATCAATCTTTTAATTATGTAAGTTTTCTCACTACTTTAGTGCAAGAAATCTTTTGTTTAGATGGACCAAATAAATTATGGACTACATTGGAAAATATCTTAGATAACCATAAAGGACAAGCATTAACTAATTATCTAGTCATTCCTAATGAGTTAGATATCACTATCCAGATTTTAAAGAGGAATAAATACTTGAAGGAACAAGTTCTTTTCTTCTCGAATTAATTACAAATAATACGAAGTTGTTATCATCTCTTATACAACCACTAAAATTAGAGTTGATGGCTCTTCTGAGTAACTTGAAGTATGTGTTTTTAGGTGAGCAAAAAACTCTTCCTATTATTATTTCAAGTAGACTAACGTTTTTGTAAGAAAAATAGTTACTTGATATGCTGAAAAATTGCAGATGATTGTGGTTGGCCACATAAAAATTAGTTAAATTAATCTATTGTTCATGCATAATTTAACAATTTAATTCAAGACCAATATTCGACAAGCGTACCAGTTGAATCAAGTAATAAAGTGGAGTATATTTAAGACTCCGAGTATCGATCCCACGAGGAAGCTTATAGAATGTAAGTACTAGGTCAATCGGATTACAATTATCTAGAGAACACTCAGCTTTATGATTTTAGAAAATAAATAACTAA
>JAOXYD010120441.1:0-24970 GCA_028565735.1 Pinacopodium congolense | reverse complement strand
TTATCAGATTGAAGCTAGAATTCACACTTATATCAAAACTGTCTTGTTTAAGACTATTCTAGCTTAAAATTCAATCTTAGGGATGGGTCCTACTTTTATAGGAGTTTGAAATTAAGCATAAGGATAAGAAGGGGGCTGAAAACTTTATAGTCAATCATTTGCCGAGACTAGATGAAACAAGCATAAAGAGGGGATACACAATACCAATTGGTCAATATCTTTAACAAAAATAATGAAAGAGGATAAGTTTTATAGGATTACGAGAGAATTAAACATGATTGATGGTAAGACTTCGAAAATTTTGTGTGTTTATCATGCTTTTTATCTTTGATGTGATCTCCTTCATAAACTCTATTTACAAAAATTGTAATCTTTTTTAACTATTTTATAACTTTTTGATGACGTCAAAAAGGGGAAAAAGTTTATTTGATATTACTTATTTCATGTAATGGGAGTCAATTTTCAAATCTCGTGCAATTTACAGGACAAAGGCCTATCTATCGACCGAACTAAGAGATCAGTCGACTGAATAAAGAGAAGGTTGTGGTTTACACAATGTCTTGTAACTTTATACAATGGTTAAAATCATTAATGAGTTTTGCCCGTTGGACAAATGATAATATTATTATTGTCCAATAGATACATGAGAAATTTTCAATATAAATAAGTTGTGTGTGTTATGTTTATGTGGTTGTCAAAAATTCAAAGTTTTAATCAGAAAAGTTTAAGTTATATATAATGTGTTTTTTATATGAGGCGTTTAAGTATCTTTTGTGGATTCATCCATCTAGCCTCTTGTGATTATCAACTTAAATCAAGTGAAGTGTTTTTCAATTGTATCATTATTGCGAGTAGTTGAGAGGTTATTCTTGAACCTAGGAAAAAGAAATGAGTGAAAGGTTATCCTTTAGCCTGTGAAAAGGGATTGTACTTGTGATATTATTATCTTCAATTTATTATAAGAACAAAAGCTCCACAGTGGTATTGGAGACTGGACTAGGAGCAGATAAATTACACTGTACTCTCTCTTTTCTCTTTACCTTTATTTTTCACATCTATATTATTTGGTTGTTTTGGGGTATATTTGTTTAAGCTTTTGTATTTATAATTATTTTTTGAAAGAATTTTTTAAGCACTAATTCACCCCCCCTCTTAGTGCCATATCTATCCTAACAAAGAAAATGGAAGGTCAAGTAATTTGGGAACTTCAAAACCTTTGATTAGTTAGTTTTCACTTGGTTGTAAGTTTGGCATGAGGCTTTGATAATTATATGGACTCAATTTACATATTACATTGCATATGTTTTCAAAGTTATATAAAGTTTTTCATTAGATAGATCAAATTTTGTGTTTAAGTTAGTTAAATCACTTTAGAAATTGAAACAACCTTAAAAACAATTTGAAAACTTGTGTATAATGCTTTTGAAGAAAAAGAAGTAAGCTTAAGATGTTTAAGAATAGTTTGGAATTAGTTTAAAATGAAGAGTTTTGAAAATTGCTATATTTTCACAAACTAAGACCAATTATGTTTTTTATTTCAATTTTTATGTCTTGATAATCAAAATATTTAAGGGGAATATTTGAAAGTTTTTTTAATTGATTTAGAAGTGAATTAAATGTTTTTGGATTTTTTTATGGCTGAATTTTATAGTTGACAAAATCTGGAAATTGATTTTCTAGGTGACTAGTTAACTAATACTTACTGGTTAGTGGACTAGTATGAGGTTTAAGCTACAATCGATAGATCAATGTAATTAAGTCGATCGACCAAACTAAGGAAATCAGTCGACTGATAGAGAAAAACCAAACATAATGGCTACTTATAACTATCGGGAAAATGTTGGTTTCTTCATTCCCAACATCTAGTTAATGGGTCCAATGGCTATTTAAGCTTATTAATACTATAAATATGAGGTATATTTGTAATTGAACAATCTTTATGAGATTTTAATGAGTTTTCTTGCACTAAAGTGATCAAAGTTACCATTTTCAAGTGTTCTTCATGCAATCTTATTCTCGTAAGCTCTAATTTTAGTTTTCTTTGTTTCAATCCAACAAATTCTATTTTTTAAAGCTTTCAAGAGGTTTATCATTCATACATTTCTTCTTAGAAAAGTTTTGAGCCCTTTGATTATTGAGTTTCAAGTGACACATCATTAAAGTGTATTTGTTTTTATTCAAAGAGGAATTTCATTTGTTGGATTTTGACTGATTATATAGGCTATTCTTTGCCTTGAAAAAGATTTGTTAAAGGTTCTTCTTTACCTTCCAAAAAGAAGATTGAGATTATAAAAGGTTCCTCTTTATCTAAAACAAATTTGTACATTAATTTTGTTTATAGTGAAATATTAAACATCATTATTAGAAGTGGGCAGAGGAAATTGTGTTCATTGTTGAATTACTATAAAAATCCTTACATATACTCTTTACTTTACCTCTTTAATTGTTTTTTATTGTTTATGGCTTTATATTTACCTTGAGAATAGTTTGCATAGTCATTATCCTTTTATCTAGGTTAAATATTGTTGTATCAATTGCATATAGCATAAAGATTAGTTTAGGTGGTTTAGGCATTAGTTTAGAAAAACATTGTAACTTGGTTGCCTTTAAGACTTACGGCTTCTGTTATAGCTAAGGGCATAAATCATCATTTAGTATTAACTATTGGTTAAGGTCAATCTAACCATCCATCCCTTTATATAAGCATAGGATATAGAAGATGGTTAAATTTTATCATCTTTCAAATTTTGTTACATGAGAAAACATCTATGTCCTTTTTTTTATACTTACATTCTTATAAGAGAAGGTTTACCATTAAAGAAATCAACATGCGTATATTATTTTTAAAGTTAAAACCTGATAGAGATCAAGTCATTAGAATTTTCTAGAGATATTGGAGATAAAATGACAAGAAATAAGACTAAGCTTATGAAGGAAGCTCTTCAAGGATTAATCATGGAGTAGTAAGAGAAAGAAATTGTTCTTAAAGCTTGAGATGTTTTGCTAAGAATGATCACTTATTTATATGTTTTAGGAGATGGGAAGAGGCCTTGGACATGATGTGTAGGACTGGGAAAGTCAACATAGTTTGGTATGAGGTAGACTTGAGGAGTTAAGTGAGAAGGAGGTCCTATTGCACTAAAGTCAAAAGGCAAACAACTCTCTAGAATGGGGAAAATTAATAATGACACTGTTGAGCCTCACATGTTAAGTGCCATTTTAATAAGGGATAGTTCAAAACACTATGTTTATTTTGATTGTAAAGACTACAATATGCCCTTAAGTTAATGTTTGTGGTTTTATAGTTTATATTATGTTGGTAGTGGTCACTTCTACTGAACTAAGGGCAGTTACACCTTTATTTTGATGGTGATAAAACATTACTATTAATAAGTTTGTTGTGGTTGATGTGTAGTAAAGATAGGAATAAGCTTGAGTTTGGAGCATTCAATAGAGCATGCGGTATAAATGTATTTTAGCATCTTAGAACAAGTGGTATGAAGATGCACCTTAAAGGCTTAAAGATTAAGAACCTTGGAGGATAAAATAGAGATCAAGATAGAATGAATAGTTTATTTTTTTGTACTTTTAATGTAAGTCTAATCATGCATTGTGCATTCATGATTAATGATGTTCGGTATAGGTTACATAATCAAGAGGAGATGTATCTGAATGATTTTTTAATGATTCTCTTTATATATTAAAATGGTTTTAGGAATTAGTGTAATATATGTGTGTTAAGGCTTATATGAAAAAGAGAATAAGTATTGTGGATTGATTAAAGGTTGTATGAAATGAAGAGATTATAAATGATAGGATGAATTCTGAAATTAGAATGTGTAAATATGTGTGATTATGTTAAAGATGTGTGAAAAGAAGATGTTAAGTTGTGTGAATATGATAAATTATGTGAATGTGTGTTAAAAACTATATAGAGAATTTAGAAATTATTTTGAGATAATTTAGATGTGTATAAATGTGCTAGGAATTAATTTAAATTGATTTAGATGTGTTGTGGAGTGTGAAAGACTAGCTTGGAAGGAAATTGGTCGATCAGTACAAACACTGGTCAACCGATGGAAAGTCAAAGTTTTACTATTTGACTGATAAATGGATTTAATCTACTAGTAATGGCAGAAATCACATTCTAACGGGCATAATGCAATGGTAAATTGTATTTAATGAATATTAACATTATAGAATGGTCAAAATGGCTATTTAGGTACCTATAAATATATGTGGTTATTTGTTATTTATATATCTAAAAGTTAAGGAACAATTCTACAAGTGAATTGAAGCATAAGTGTATTGTTTTATGTGTTTTAATTTAGTTTTGGTAAAGTTTTTATTGAAGTAATATGAAATTCTTTGTGCATATATTTCTTAAGTAATTTCTAAGCCCCTAAGCACTTAGGATGGTTAAGTGAGATACTTTTTTAGAAGTTTATTTTGTGAGTAATGATATTAACAATGAAAATTGTAAAGGGTTATGCTAACACCCATTGAAAAAGTGACTGGGAGCAAAGGTTATGCTATGGCCTTATGAAAAAGAAATTGTACTTGTTCTTAAAGATAGTGGAATACCAAATGAGATGTTGGTAAGTGGACATAAGTGAAGATATTATCACCAATCCACTATAAAAATTGGTTTGAGTTCTTCTTCGTTATCTCTTTTATTTTTAAATTGTTTGAATTCAATTCATATTATATTGTGTATAGAATTATATCATATTATTTTCATCATATCCTCTATTGCTTAAATTTTTCATGTTGTTTGTTTTATTAGGCATAATTCAATTATATTATTACTTTGATTAATTGAATTGTTTAACTTCTGTATTATATAGTTTTTAAGAAAGAATTTGGTTATTATGTGTAGAAAATTTAAGAAAATTCTAAAATTACCTCATTCACCACCTCCTAAGTACCACATAGGGATCAACAACTTTGAAAGAAATAACATCATTGAATCAAATATTAAGAGTTATTCAACTTTGGTGAGAATTTCTTCTTTATTCTTCATTCAGAACTTCATTCTGATCTTATCATGGCAAGTGTGGCAATCAATCTTTATATAGCTTTGGTTATAATCAACACATTTGGTTAAGGTTAAGTTTTGTTATTTGATTTAAAGAAGGTCCTTAGTTAATTATTTAACATAATCGTGTTTTAGACTATTCATGGTTAAAGGTTCGCAATAAAACCCTATTAATTTCCTTTTGCTTTTAAAAGTATAAAGAGTAGGAGGGATTTAAAGACTAGTTTAACGAATAATGTTAGTAGTTTTAGCAGAATTAGTGACATAAGATCAGTATTATCCAATCACAGGAATAACAACCTTGTATCATATAGATTTGTTCAAGCATTATCTTCTTCTCCTGTAACCAATAGGCCTCCCTTTACAATAGCATATGAATCCAACTCTTTAAACTCTAATAATAACATTTTATGATTAAGTTATTCTTTTTTAAACTCCCTATTTGGTTAATTTGATAATAACTTCATATTAAGTTTGAATCTAAACAAGATGACGAGGAATAAGTTCAAAAAGATGAGGAAAATTTTCACATTATTAACAAGATCGATTGAGATACCTAATGATAACACATTTGTTTCCCATGCTTAGCAAAAAAGGGTCCTTATTATAACTTATTTAAGTGTGACTTACAATACCCATTGTATCTTCCTATTATTTATATTGTCAACTTAATAGGAAGTTTAATTCAATTTCATCCATATTCTTGGTGATTTTTGGCTAGATTCATTACTACTTGTCACATTCAAATTAATTGATGGTTTTCAAAGGTTTCAATAGAAGGACAAGTTTGTCTTCTTATTAAACAAGACGAGCCTATGATCTTTTAAGGTCATATAGAGAAGATTGGATGAGAGATTTTCACAATATGATAAAATCAATGCAACCTTTAAATTTCTATTTTAGAATTTAATTATTCTAACCTATTTAAAATATGCCTATATATATGTATATCATGAAATACACTACTTTGCGAGCCTAGTATGATACAGAAGTGGGGTGTTTTACAGATAAGGGCATCCTTATATGTTTCTTTCTTCATCCTTGATTCCAATTTTGTTTGCAAATTTCATACTAACAACCATATTATTTCTATGATAATCATTAATATGAATAAAATGATAGTGAGTACTAAGGTGGCCAAAGAGAAATAATGTAGAGGAGTAAGAAAACATATGGATAAATGCCTTGAAGTTAGTCATTTGCCATATAGTTTAAAAATATATATTACTAAAGTTGTGATGATTTAGAGCTTAGAAATAAAGAAAAATTATAAATTGATGCTTTAGAGTTTGAAAACAATTAAACTTAACTTTTTTTAATTACTAAAGAGCCAAAATATACTTAAATGGAATAATTTTAATCTATATAGAAGAGTTTGATTAAATTTAGAAAGCTAGAATTGACTATAATGCAATTGACCTAAACTAAAAGTGCATCTTAAGCAAAAATGTGGATTCGATGAAGAAAAGGGATTTGATCTAAGTAAGAGATAGGTCCTTGCTTCGAAAATTTCAAATGATTTGGATGTAATAAACATAAAAGTATCTTTTTAATTTTAAGAATTTTAATGATTTAAAAAAATGTATCTAAACAAAATGAATTAAATTAAAAAAATTTAATCTACATATTTGTGAGATAAAGAAGGGCTTACAAGCCTAAAGAATTTTTATTAATTAAATCTTAACTAATTTTTTATGGACTTTTATTTAATATGTACCCTAAACTTTTAAATAATTTTGCATTCATTATAAGTGGGCCTTTAAATTTAGGCTCCAAAGTCAAAAATAGAAAATTTAATAAAAAAACATAAATTTGGGCCTTAAACTAAGCTTATTTAATTTTAGACCAAGTAAAGTTTTAACCCATAATTTTGATAACAACAAAATATGTTACTGCTAATGTTTTTATCTTTGATGACTTTACTACGTTAATACATTAAAGATCAAGTTTAATGAAAGGGTAAAGTGTGAAAAGGGCAAATTAAACAATTAAACAATTAAAGGATGAAGAAAATGAGTAAAGTTGAACACAACATAGTTCAAGTAAAGAAATAGGAATAAGGAAGACTCAAGCACATTAAGATTCAAGAAAATCATTATAATCTTGTAACATTATATTGGTCAATTCAATAAATTAAGGCTCAATCATTTGATGATCATTTACACTTACGGCGTAACATATACTTTGTCATGATCAAACAAAATTTGGAAAGGTCTTAAAGAAAACTCTCTTAATGCATCAAAATACTCTTGATGAACTTTTAAAATAGTTTTGAATCAAAAATTTTTCAAATAAATATTTTTTTATATTTAAAAGAACTCAAGAAATTTTGAAAACTCATTTCTATAAGTTTGATCAACTAATATTGAGATTTAAGCGATCAATATTTTAGATTTGGATAAACTAGTTGACCAATATGTAGTATAGTAGACAAATGAATATTAATATCATATACCATGAGTTTGTGACAACATTGGCACTAATAACACATATTGGTTGACCAATAGTCTAGAATAGTAAATTAATTACACTATTACTATCCATAATAATGGCTAGTTTTGTTTTTAATGATTATTTTGGTTTATTTCGAGCATAAATAGACTACATATGAGTTTTGGGAGGTAAACATATTAGATACTTTTGTTAAGAGCATAGATAGGTTAAAGAGAGCATATATATATATATATATATTACACAAGATATGTAAAGCCTTTATTAATTGGTGTTAGCAAGAGATGGATCTTTTGAATTTTTTAATTGTACAATTTTTGTAAATAAGAAATTGTTTGGGGTACATATTATAAGGTTCGTCTTGACCTTAAATAAGATTTGTAAAAGGTTACTCTTCACCCATAATAAAGAAGAATATTCCACATAATGTTTCTTTCATTCATTAAAGGAAGAAGATTGTGAATTGTCAAGTGAAGTTTAAGGAGTGGACATAGGTCATTGGCTCTTTGGTCAAACCACTATAATTTAGTTTTATCTCTCTTTGCATAGTCTCTTTTGTTATTGTTGTATTTTTTATGATTCACCCCTTCTTAAGTGCCATTCAAGTCAACAATTTTAATTTTATCTTATCAACATATTAATTATGAAAAAGAACTTGCTCAATGTAGAAAGGATATCTAGGGTTTGATGTTAAGAGAGAAAAAAGAGCACACGGAGCTTAGAGAGAAGATAAGAGCACTATAAATTTTTATTTTTATTTTTTGATTCATGAAAAATAATCCAAATAAATTTTATATAATAAAATGAATTGTTAGGATAAGGCTCTAGAAAACTAAGGCCAAGATTATGGCTAATGAAGATATCAAATACAACATCTTTATCAAAATAATAATGAACGAAGTATGAAATTTAGGATATTTTGAGATGACAGAATTTATCTTCATAAATAAAGAATTTAAATAGTGTGATATGAGCACATGCGATGGTTCAGGATTGGTCTAATCGAGTAGGCCTAGATCAAGGGCTTTCTATCTATATTAAGAACACTTGCTTTGAAATTTGACCATCAAATTATAAATTGAATTTAAATTAAGGATCTACAGGATTTTTTATGCTCTTGATTAATGGAGGGAGAATATGATTCATATTTTAAAGCATGAAACCTATTCACATGATGTATATTTCTAATAAGGGATAGGAATTGTTTTGATTTAATCTTACTATGCATTTTGTTCTTTTCAATTTTTCATTTTTTTGTTTCATATTCCATGTTCAACATCTACATTTTACAACTAGAAGATGTTGTTTTCATTTTAATTATCCTTCATTTCAAGCTTCTCTCCAACTTCATTTCTTTTCTTTATGATTTACTTCGTCTTTTATGGTTTTACTTTGTGGCTCTTGTTCTATTGATCTAACATTTGGGCTTGTCGTTTTTTTTTTGTTGCTTTTCCCAGTATTTTTGTTATTTCCCCTCCCTATTTTTTGGCCTTCATTAAAATTTTATGTGTTCTTTTTATTAAAAAAATTCATTAAAATCAATGGAGTAATATACACAAATAGACAAGTTTTCTCTTTACATGAAAAAAGCATTCATCCTTTATATCAGTACCATACATCTGTCCAACTTCAACCTAACATATCTTGTCTAAGTCTTAGATCCCTTGATTTTCAGTTCTACCAAACGAGCCATACATGTACTCCAGCTTGAATCACCTCCAAGTAAACTTCATCTTCTCTTCTTTATGCTTAGGTTTAATTATTTTCTATTGACACTTTATAGAATTGTTCTAATAGATAATGGACTATCTAGGAGTGGATCAGTAGCAATCTGGCTCAACCTATATTGTAAGTTTTGAAATGCACCTTTTTTCTGAGTTTTGGTTCCTCTAAATAATCTTCATCTTCTCTTCTTTGTGCTTATGTTTTTAGTGTTGTCTATTGATAGTTTATGCCATCCTTCCAACAAGTAATGGATTTTTTTAGAGTGGATCAGCAATACTCAAGGCTCCACCTAAATTGTAAGTTTTCAAGCGCATCTTTTATCTGGGTTTTGATAATTTTTATCGAGCCCTTCATAGATAAGTTGTTAGTGAGTAATAAAAATTCTCCCTTCCTTACATTTCAATTTCAAATCTTTCATCGGTTGCCATCAAGTTGTATAATTTGCCTTAATTTACAAGTCTTAACATCCCACTAATTTCTTAAGATTGCATTGTCCACTAATTTATTAAGATTGAACTACACTCCAAATGTAAATTATATGCCAAAAAATGCATTTTAATTGTCTCCCTTAATTACTGTAGTAATTGAACTCTGAATTTCCTTTCTACTTTGAAAATTCGAGCATTCCTTTCACTCCATATGGCATAAATTATACTACCTAGTGCTATTGTGCACAATTTTTTGTCTCCCTTCCTGTTATATCTCTACTGTAACATCCAATCCTCAATATCCTTTAAGGTCAATAGATGGTAATCTATATTACACCAGCTGCTAATTTGCTCCCACATCTTAGATACAAAATTACAATTGAAGAACAAATGAGAGGTCGTCTCAACCTCATTACAAAACACACATTTTTCTGAGATAGTAAAATATCTTTTGATTTTTCTCATTGTACTTAGTTTATCCTTCATAGCTAGCTAGAAAATGAAAGAAGATTCATCCTTCATAGCCAATCAAAAAATGAAAGAAGCTCTTGGACTAGCTTGTATATGCCAAACCACTTTACTCTAATTAACCCTGTCAGTACTAAACCTTAATAACTCCTTACATACCCTATTTTCAAATGCTATAGATTAACTTCAAGACTATTTAACGTAATCCTCTACACCTGGTTATATTTGTTGATCCAGGATTTGTGCCACCATTCTAATTCTTGGAATCTACATGTTACTTAAAACTAATTCTTGCATGTTACTTAAAACTAGTTGTACACTTTTGTTTTTCTCCTTCCTTCCCAACATTTTGTTTTTCTATTATACCAAAATAGTCTCCATTTTCAATTTCTACACTTCGATTTTATCCTACTTATAAATTAGTTCTTATGCAATTCCCCTTTATATTTTCAATCTAGAATTTCATAAAAATACAAAAATTCCTAGAAAATAACAATATTTGTGAAAAAAATAAAAAACTAATTAATTGAATTTTAATTTTGAAAACAATCATAAACAAAAAAATTTTAAGACATAAAAATAAGGGAACTAAAATGCATTTAATGATATTAATACAAACATGGGACTAAAAATTAAAAATGCATTATTAGTTTAGTACTATAAAACACATGGGACAAAGTCAAGATTCCATATATGGTATTACTTAGATTAATTATGGGTTTTTCATAATGATAATACCAGAAAAATGATAAATTAAAAAAAAAGAAAAACAATTAGGGTAATAAACAATCATCATTTCATTGATATCATTGCCTATGAAAGGATAATAAACTACAAACTTTTCTTACTATGCATATGTTTGTCATTTTTAGGTATTCCAATTGGATGGGTTAAATAATTAATTCTGTTTTAGGGAAGCATTAAATGAAAAATTGAAAGATATTATTGGATAGCTTCTAAAAGTATAATTACGCTTTAAGGATTAATAGATAGAGGTAATAATTCATATTTGCTTTAGAATGAACATCAAATGTTAATAAAACAGTTATGATATGAAATTCAAGTGACATTTAAAATAATAAATCTATTATGGAAAGAATATATATTATACTTTTTTATTAAAAAATACATATATTGTGGAAAGAAAGATCAAATGGATTTTTCATTATAAATATTGAATACATCTTTATTGTCAACAATTTGGTTCAATTTTTTAGCGATCTTTAAAGAGACATGTAGAATATCATTACTGGTGTTGACAATACATGTGAATGTTGATAAATTTTTTCTATTAGTAACATTTTGAAAATTTTGAAACTGATGTTGTTTTTAGAATACTATTGAGTTGCAGATTTTGAGGAATTCAATTCATGATGAAGAAAGTCAAGGAAATGAGAAAGTTCAACAAACATAAAAGAGACATATTGAAATAAAGGTTAATTTATAGTTGTCACACATTAATCATTAACGGGGATAAGTAACCTATAAGGGAGTTACCTATGGAAGAAACCCCCATTTATGATTAAAGATCCCATGAAGGAGACTCAATAATGAGAAAGAAAAAATTGCAATTCGTGACTTATAGGAGCTAATATAATTTATGTCCATATCCTTACGGCGATGTGCTCTTTAAAATGTGATGTTAAGCTTTAACTGTTAAACGTTTAATGAGACCAAGGCAAAAAAATTTATAGGGTGTCAGTCATATACACCCTTAGAGGACTCACCTAAGACATTTCCATGAGGTGCAACCTAGGATTTGGACTAACCTGATAAACTCTTATGAGAATCAAGATAAATGTAAATGGCCATTAAAATGTCCATCCCGCTAAGAATTGAATTAGAGTCATATTGTGTGTCATATTTCTCAATTCTAGTTAAAGGATCCCAGTCAAATTCATGTTCACTATGATTCCTTCAGATGATGATTACCATTAATTATATTATTATGTTCACTGTCTTCGAACGTAAAAGGTACATATGTCTATTAGTTACAAAGTTGTCTTACCTTTTTATACTTAATTGTAAATATTTAATGTTGAAATTTTGTAACTTGTAGGGGATCTAAAAATTCTTTTAATTGTTTTGTAAATTACAAATTTTAACATCATACAACTATTTTATTATTTCATAAAGGTGATTAAATAGGAAGTATTTAATTTACTAGTATAATGTCAGTTATATCTTTTAGCATTTAAGTGATAATTACTTTATTTCATTCTAAGTTTTAATTGTGATAGCTGGCATATGTATAAAACTCATTCTACCCACCTTATTTCTTATTTCTTTTCATATTATATAATGCAATTCTCTCAAATTATAAGTATCACGTACATATATGAAAATGAGATAAGGATTTGTTCACATAACGCTGTATAGACATGCTCATAGAGGATAAAAGATTGATGTTTTGGGTTATATTTTGGAATCCTTCGTTAGCCGCCAATATTTGAGCATAGGGAGGCATAACGGTTTTGGCAAAGCGATCTTTGTGTGTTTCACTAACACCAATGTCTATAATGTGCATCATTGAATCTATTTGATTTGTGATGTTGAATTTATATTAAATTGAAGAAATTTGTTTAAATTTTAAAGAAAATATCTTAATATTAAAAAACTTCTAAAATGATTTTAATTCAAGTTTTTATTGAAGATATGTGTTTTATTTTTTAAAGTACTTGGTAGTCGAATTTTTCAATTTTTTTACATGGGTTCAATTAGCCTAAAAGTTTTGGTTAGCTAAATAGACATAAGAAAAAAGAACTACACAATGGGTTATTGTCATTAGCTACATTGAAGGGTTATGACTAGTTAGCCTATGGTGGATTTCAAAAGTGACTAAGACGGAACTTTTTGTTTGGCTTGAGGTCATGCTAGCAAATATACTAATTAAAGATAGGTGATTGAATAGAAAATCCTAATCCAAAAACTACTTATTAGAACGTCTACCTTTTTAAAAAAAGAAAAATTAAATTAAAGAATAAAGGCTCTTGAATGAGCTGGTAAAAGGAAAATCAAGTCCTATAAGGACTTGTACACCAAAAACAAAAGGTTGTTGGAGGGCTTAAACAAAGTCAAAAGTAGAACATTTCAACAATAAATAGTACACATCCTAACAATAATATTAGTATACCAAGTGAACATCATGTCCCACACTTCCTATTTTCCTATAAATAATTCTAAGCTCAATCCATATATGTCTAGAAAAAAGTTTCCCAGTAGAGTGTACTAGCAATAGAGAGTTATAATTTCCAAGCATTTTGTAGTCTTAGAGATAAACAAGGCGCATCCATCATAGACGTTTACACTTCTCTAATCCCCTGCGAGGAGCTTTACCTAAATAAGGCTAGCTCTTGCCTGCTTCTTTAAAACTTTAGAGTTTCTTTCCTTCTAAATAGAATATACACATTTCATCACCATTTGAAAAGCATTTAAGTCAATAGGCTTCAGTGGTAGTAGGTTATCAATCCAGATTAAGAAGTTACACCATTCTTATTTAGTGTATTAAATAGAGAACAATTTTGAATCTTCAACCAGGGCATGGATGTGTAATGACATTTGAAGAACAAGTCGTTAATTGTTTCCATCTCATTTATGTAGAATTTATAAGACTTGCCAAGTTTGGTTCTCTATCTCGATTTTTCCATAGTAACTAACCTATTTTTCCAAGCCATATGATGAATGAGATCTTAGGAGGATTGCTTTTATTACACACCAACTTAAATATGGAGCAAGCGGTATCATCTAATTAAATTTCTTTTATATGACGTGTTAGAGGACACTCCTGAAGTATGTAGAGTCCATCTCACCTCATATTCCTTCTGTTAATTAGGAAGATAATTTAGCAAGTTGTCATGGATCACTCTGACTCCTCTAAAGTTGCAACACATATATTGTTTCATATCACAAAGTCCACCATAGCTCCAAGGAGGAGAAGATGTCTCAAGTCAAAAGTTTCTAAGATAAGATGGAGAGCTCTTAATATGTTGGAGTTTTAAATAGGATTAGAGAAACATAGATGATCAAATGATCAATATAATAGTAATAAGAGCAAGAAAGAATTGTTGATTTTCTATGTAAGGTTTGTGCTTTTATTAATTAGATAGTGAGTTTAAATACAGCAAAAAAAAGTAACATATCAACAAAAAACAAGGCACTGCATGGAACACATTCCATGATTAACAACTTCCTAAAAATCATCAACTACTATCAACTTCCTAAAGATTTGTAACTACTGCTGACTAAATCTTTTAAACAGTCAATAAACTAAGAAATTAAAAATAGCATAAAACATCTAAAATTCCAGCCTGGACAATGTTGCAGGAGTTAAAGCATAACTTAAACACTCCTCCTTACTTTGGTTGTTTCAAACTCCAAGTTTCTCTCTAAGAAACTCAAACTTACTTCTTGACAGAGGCTTTGTAAATATGTCAGCTATTTGAAGATCAGTTGTGCAATACTTCAAACCAAGTGAGCCTTTTGCTCTTCTTTGAGAAAGAATAAATTGATATTAAAGTGTTTAGTTTTCCCGTGAAAAATATGATTATGAGAGATACCAATTGTAGCTTGATTATCAACAAAACTTTTGTGCATCTTTCTTTCTTCAAATTAAAATCCACTAACATTTTTCTTAATCACAAAGCCTAATTTGCAGAAGCAGTGGCTGTAATAAATTCAGCTTCTATTGTAAGTTGTGCCACTATATTCTACTTTTTGGAACACCATGAAAAAACTCCTAAACCAAGCTTAAAACAGTATCATGAAATGCTTCTTATATCATCAGGTGAACCTCCCCAATCACTATCAGAATAAACTTTTAGAACACAACTCTGACTTGCATAAAACCTAATTCCATAATCTAGTGTTCCTTTCACATATCTAAGAACTCTTTTAACAGCTATAAAATGTGTTTCACTAGCATAATTTGTATATCTAGATAATATACTTACCGAGTGTAAGATGTCAGGCCTTGTAGCCATTAGATACATCATGCAACCTACTATGCTTTTGTAGAGTGTTTCATCTACCTTCTTAGTTTCATCTTTCTTATTTAGCTTCTCCATTTGACACATTAGAGTATCTACACTCTTGCATTCATCCATTCTGAAATTTTTCAAAATCTCCTTAGTATACTTCTTTTGACAGATAAGCACTTCTCCATTCTTCTGTTTTACTTCCATTCTTATAAAGTAGGCCATCTCCCCCAAATCTGTAATCTCAAAAGTTTGCTTCATTTCTTCTTTAAAATTTCTAACAAGTTCTTCATTGCTTCTTGTAACAAGCAGATCATCCACATATAATGAAACAACTACAAAATTAATTTCATCACCTTTGATGTAGAAGGTAGCTTCACTGAGACTTTTTCTGAAACCCAACTACATTAAGTGCTCATCAATCCTGCTATGCCAGGCTCTTGGTGCCTATTTCAAACCATACAAGGCCTTCTTGAGCAAATACACATCATCTCCTTGCCCTTTTATAGAAGATCCCTCAAGTTGTTCAATATAAATCCCCTCCTCCAAGAAAACATTCAGGAAGGCTGATTTAACATCAAGTTGATAGACTTTCCAACCCTGTTATGCATCTATTGCAAGTAATAACCTGATTGTATCTAGTCTAGCAACAAGAGAAAAAGTGTCAGAAAAATCAACAAAAATATTCTGAGAATGCCTTCTCACAACAAGCCTAGCTTTATACTTGTTGATTGAGCCATCAAGGTTCAACTTGGTTCTAAATATCCACTTTACTCCAATTACATTTTTATCTACAGGTCTTTTTACCAACTTCTAGGTATGATTTTTTCAATCATCTTGAGCTCTTCATTCATTGCAATAATCCATCTTGAATCCTTCTTAGCTTCCCAAAAATCAGTAGGCTTAAGTATGGCCACAATGCATCTTTGATAGATATCAAAAAGTGATCTTATACTTATAACAAGAACTTCATTAATCAACTCATCTTCTTTAAGCTGTAATTTTGGAACTTGGTTAGGATCCAAAGCTAATCGCTTTCTATCCCAATCCCACTCATCATTTTCTATGAAATACACATCTCTACTTATCAAAATTTTCTTAATGTATGGTTGGAAAATTATGTAAGCTTTGGAGATTGAGCTATAACCATCAAAGATCATTGCTTCTTCCCTTTTATCCAGTTTAACCCTTTTGATTTGAGGAACATAAATAAAGCACAAGCACCCAAACACTTTGAGATTTTTCAGAGAAGGTTTAAAACCATACCAAACTTCACATGGAGTCCTTTTTTATTACAGATTTTGTGGGAAGTCTGTTAAGAAGGAAGACTACAGTGTGTGCTGCTTCAACCCAATACTCCTTTGGCAAGTTCTTCTCATAGAACAAGTACCTGGTCATCTCCATTATGGTTTGATTTTTCCTCTCACTGACTACATTTTTTTGTGGAGTGTATGGGGCAGTGAGTTTGTGCTCAATTCCAGCTTCTTCATAAAAAATATTAAACTAACCAAATGTATAGTCCTTGCCATTATCTAATCTCAAAGCTTGGATTTTGTGACCACTTTGTGTTTTAATCCATTATTCGAATTTCCAAAACACACCATCAACTTCTGACTTGAATATGAGAAAATAAATCCAACATATTCTAGAATAGTCATCAATAAAGATCAAGAAATACCTACTCCTACTAAGAGGTGGAGTTCTATGAGGTTCCCCCAAATCAATGTGAATCAATTTTATCTTTTCAGTAGCTCTCCAAGTTGCTTGCTTGATGGGAAGTCTTGATTTCTTTCCTTATTGACAGGCTTTACAATTTGTAATTTTAGATTCAAGGTAAGGGAGACCTTGAACCACTTCCTTTCTCTGCAAATTCACCATAGCTATATGATTGAAACGTCCAAGCCTCGTCTACCAGGCTTCTACATAGATTTTTGTTGCAAAGAATGCTGCTTACTCCTCCTTCAATGGATCAAGTGCAAAGCTCTTATCTTTCATTTTTACTTTGAACACATCATTGTCTTTTGCATCCTTTATTAAACACTAATTTGTTTCAAAGATTACTTTCAAACCTTTTTTAACCAACTGCCCAACACTTGACAAATTTTAACTAATATTAGGTACAAATAACACATCTTTAATAAGCTTTGTACTTGAAGTGTTTTCAATTGTGACAGTGCCTTTTCCCTTGATTGTAATGTACTCTCCATTGCCATTCTTCACTTCGAAAGTTACTAAAGTGTCTAATTACTTGAAGAGATCACGAACAAACGTCATATGGTTGGTGCAACTACTATCAATTAACCACTTTTCACTTGAATGACAAGTTGCAAAATAAGAAGCTACAAAGGGTTGCTCATCCTCTTCTTAATCGGCAACTTGAGCAACATCCTTCTATTGTAAATTTACTTATTTCACAATCTTCTTATCAATCTTGCTTTTGAAAATTCTTTGATGATGTCCCATATTCTAGTACTTTTCACATTGCTGGCCTGGACTTCTCCAACATTTGAAAGGTAGATGACCCTTTCTTCTACAGTGTTTACAAAGAGGAAAAATAGATTTTGTTCCTTTCCTGGTATTAGGAGAATCAGAACCAGAATTTCCCTTCTTATTCTTCTCAATTTTCTTCCCTTTTCCTCCTTGACTAGACTAAACTCTTGTAGCTAATGCACCTTCAACAGACCCTTCAGATCTCATTAGCCTTTTTTATTCTTATGCTTACAAAGCATGCAACAATTCTACCAATCTAATCTTTGACAAGTCTATAGTGTTTTACAGGGAGGAAATGGTTGCTTTAAATCTTTCAGGAATAGTTACAACGATTTTTTAGCTAACCTGGAATCAGAAAATTCAGAACCAAGTAACCTTACTTTATTTGCAATCCATAACAGCATGTCAGAGTACTCCTTCACTATCTTGAAATCTTTCATCTTCTAAAGCTCAATCTCTCTGATCAAGTTCAAAATTTTCATTCCCTTAATGCTCTCATATCCGTCATACCCCTTCTTCAAGAAATTCCAAACTTTAACAGTTGTCATTATTCTAACAAAGATTTCAAGGGAGACTACAGTAAATAATGTAGCTCTTGCCTTTGATGTTCTTAATTTCTTCTCCTTATAATTCTTCATTTGAGCCATAGTTAGATTTGTAGGTAGTGGAGGAACTTTGTAATCCTCCTCCACAACTTCCAAAAGATCATTTGCCTCCAGATAAGCCTCCATCCTTGCTGCCCAAACACGATAACCTTTACCATTAAGAATGATGGTGCTAGTGTAGTAAAAGGAATTTCTGAATCCATGGAAGAAGAAAGAAAATATTATAAAAAGGTTTTTCTCAATAACAAGTCCCTTAATAAGATTGCTATGATACCAATTTGTTGGAGTTTAAAATAGGGTTAGAGAAACATAGATGATCAAATGATCAATATATCAGTAATAAGAGTAAGAAAGAACTGTTGATTTTCTGTGTAAGATCCGTACTTTTTTAATTAAATAGTGAGTTTAAATAAGGCCAAAAATAATAATAAATCAACAAAAAAAATAAGGCACTACATGGAACACATTCCATGATTAAAAATTTCCTAAAAATCAATAACTACTATCAACTTCCTAAAGATCAGCAACTACTACTGACTAAATCTTTTTAAACAGTCAATTAACTAAGAAATTAAAAACAACATAAAACATAAAAAATTCCAACCTAGACAATGTTGCAGCAGCTAAAGCACAACTTTCAACATAATATAGTCCAATTATCAAACCACATAAAAATCTTTTTATCCCAATGTAATAGTTAATTAGATGTTGTCTATCATCATATATGGTACCTTTGCTTTAACATATAATTACTTATAATTACAGTAAAATAAACAAAGAGGAAACGTATTTATTTCCTTGTTTTATGACTTACTATGTGAGATATTTTCTATTTCTTCAAGAGTTTGTTTTGTAGTTGTGTAATATTTACTCACTAGTTACAAGCTCATATACTCTAATTCATATAAAATTAAAATTTTAATAAATTATTATTTAAAAATTTTTAAAATAAATTTAAATCAAATAATCTAAATAAATTTATATTAATTGATTTGGTAAATTTTTATATGGTTAAGTTTGATTTTAAAAATAAAAATTATTTAAATATTAGGATATTATAATTGAACTTTTTCATATCCGAGATAGGGACAAAAAAAAGATAAGTTTAGTCATGGAAAAGAATGATATTTTTTAAGATTTTAGGTTGAGAATGATGTCTTTCTTTTTTATATTAACTTACTCCATGCTTAACATATTCATTTTTAACCCAACTTGCATATCTTCCAAATGATAGGTTAAAAAAGCTCAATACTAAATAGAATTTAACTAAATTTTATGTGAACTTAACAACTACAAACTTTCATATATAAATTTAAAATGTACTTAAATGATCTTAGAGTGAGAGGAGAAAGGTTAAAGATTTGCTTGATTTTTTTAACTTATTTGATCCGATTGATTTGGTAGGGTTAATGTGAAATATTTTTAGATCAAGTTTTGGTGAAATTTTGATAACAAAAAGAGTTTTTGACAGAAATGTTTCTTAGTATTATTCCATGCATTATACAATTTAACCACATCTCTTTATATAAACATCGAACTAATTGAGGTTCCAATCCTAATTTTCATGTTAATAAAACTTACTTATTACTCTCTCTTTTTTTTGTTATGAAAGTCTGAAAGATAAGTTCATTTCTTCAACATTTGAAGTGAAAAGTTTGGAATTAAAGACTAAATTCAAGTATAAAACAAGATCAAGGAATTTGGAAGTTTCAAAAACTTAATTTAGGTAGTCTAAGTTTTTTTATAAGTTTATTTAAAGGTTCAATAATCTTAATGGCTTAAAACTGCATTAATATTGCAAAATTTTTTCAAAAGTGCATAACTTTTTCACAAGTCAAGACAAAATTTTATTTTGAAGTTCAATTAAAATTTCTTAGAGTTTAAAATTATTTTGGAGATGATTCAAAACTTATGCAATTTGGTTCTGAAGAGAAAGAAATGGTTTTTGGAATGTTTAGGAGTTATTTAGACTTGATTATAACTTGAAAACTTTTAAAATGTGCTTAAAATTATATGCATTAAGACGCTTCAAGTTTTTTTTATTTCAAATGAAAAGTCTTGATCTTAAAAATCACTTTAGGAAAAAATTTTAAACTTGGTTGAGTCAAATTTTGTTTGCTTAGAAGTGTTTAGGAATGTTTTGGTTAAGTTTTGAAGAATTTTACAGAGAAACAATGGCACTCTATAACGACGTACTTAATAAAGTCGTCTAGTCACATTATCTCTCTAATAACTAAATAATGGTCTATAACAAGGCAAAAAGTCCACTTTAACCTTTAACATTTGAGAAATGGTTTAAGGTACCACTTTGCTCCTTATCATTTGTAAAATGATGTAATTTGCCCCTAATGTTACAAAATAATATATATTATTCCTTAACATTTACAAAATAGTACATTTTACCCTTTAACACTAATTCCGTTAAGATCATGTTAGATAAATGTTAATTTTATTAATATTTTATAAATGAACTATTAAATATTCATTAAGAAAATAATTAACAAAACTTAAATGAAATTAGTATTAAAGGGATAATTTACACTATTTCATAAATGTTAAGGGGTGAAGTGAGACCTTTAAAAACGTTAGGGGACGATTTAAACCTTTTTAGAAACTTTAGGGGATAAATTATACCTTTTGCCTCAATAATAACAGTATGAAAAAAGCCATTAAGTTATGTTATTTATTTAGTAGCCAAACGATGGTCTATAACGGTTGTACAAATGGTGCCGTTATAGTCCAATGTTTCTATAGAGTTATAATGACAGTAAATAACAACACCATTGTGTTACATCGTTGTGGTCCATGACAAATGTTGCAACAACTATATTTTGAAGTCTAACATCTTTTCTTTTAATTAAGAGTAAAAACTAGTTTTGCATTCCAATGGCATTGTGATATTAGAATCACTATACATACATATACTAAGAGTTTTGGAACAATTTTTATGAAGTTTTGTGAGACTTTTAAGTATTGAAAATTTTATAAGCTTATCTATTGTGCATTTTGGTGTTTTTTAGAAAGTTTTTGTTTTTTGTATTCTCAATTAAACAAATTTTGATTTTTGATTTGTTTATAAAACTTTCAAGAAGGATTTCATTATCATTTATCTTGATAAACTTGTGAGAACTTTTGTTATTAGAATTTCAATTAAAAACAACTTTAAAGTGTATATCTTTGTGTAAAGGGGTCTTTTCTGATTATTGAGACTGGGATTCAACTAAAAGGTTCCTCTTTATCTTTAAAGAAAAATAATACAAGGTTATTCCCGTTAATAGTCTAGGTTGACAAGTCTTGCTCTATTTTCGCTTTGATTCTTTCCTAAACTTAGTGTTTTGGGTCCAAAACTTGTGTCAAGAGATAAAACCTATTATTCAACATATAATGACACAATCTGAGCACTTTTATAACAAAAATTGGTATGAATTCCTATGAAATCACTTACTAAAATACAATATAATACATCCCTATCAAATACTCCTACACTTGAACCATTGCTTGTCCTTAAGCAAATGTAGCCCATCGTTGATGGTCTAGGTTGACAAATCTTGCTCAGACCATCATTAAGGGCCCAAGTTGTCTCTTTTAATGACAATTCAGTTTGAACCATCATTGATCAACTGTAGCCCACTATTGATGGTCTAGGTTAACAACTCTTACTCCATTTTCCCTTTGATTCTTTCCCAAACTTAATGTCTTGGGTCCAGAACTTATGTCAAAAAATCAAACAATTATTCAACATATAATGACACAATTTGAGCACTTTTATAACAAAATTTGGTATGAATTCCTATGAAATCACATACTAAAATACAATATAATACATCCCTATAAAATACTCCTACACTTAAACCATCACTTGTCCTTAAGCAATGACTTAATCACTTTACTTAAATAATTCCAATCAGAAGTCAAGAGTTAATTGAGCACAACAGAAACCAATCAATGTCTTTAATCTAATTCACAAATTTCAACTCTATCATGATTGAAAACAAGGCAATCACAAACAAAGCACATAATTAGTGACAAAGTAACCCAATATGTATAATATCAAACATCCAAGCCATTTTGTATGGGTTATCACACAAACTAGTCAAGGATGATCAAACTAACTAAAAATAAATAAAAGCACAACACAAATTGATTTTTAAGCAATATTGAGGAGTTCTCCTAATCTTTTTACATGAGGTCAAATAATTTGTCATAAATCACCCCAGTTACTCAACTAAGATGCTCCTTTTTAAGCTTTTTTGAGATATCATCTAGTTTTTTTATGTAAATGTAAACATTTTGTCGTGAACACCTATAGTTACTAGGCTAGATCACCCTTTCAAATGACTACTAGCACCACTTATAAACTTTAACCTTTACATTGTTTTGAACCTAGCAAAGTGAAAAAAAGCTCATTTTATTCAACACAAACACACATTTTCACATTTTTATTTTCTTTTTCAACACTTATTTCAAACATCACATTGTACATTCATATGAAAAACCATATAAAATATACCTAAACACTAAATATCATACAAATGGGTCACTAAACACATGCAAAGCACTCAAAACAATGAAAAATGAAAATTTTTTAAGTTGGCATCATTTCAAGAGTTGAGCAAAGCTAGTTAAGTTAAAAGCATCAATCTCCTTCAGGTATGATAAGCAAAAAGCAAATAAAGCACTTAAGAAAAAACATCCCAAAACTTAAGCAAAAAGAGAGAAATACAAAAATCAAAAGATAAGGTTAGAGTGCCTCACAACAAGCACTTGTTTAAGGTAATTACCTCGATCCCTATTCATTTGTGCCTTAACCTACATCTAAAGGAATCTAGAATGTCACATGTGAATAGCATGAACCAGTAAAAGATCTAGCTACATCCATCCTTGAAACTAGCTCGCAATCAATATGACATCACATATCCTCGAAGATGTTGAACTTAATAGGTGGCCTCCTTGATATGTGATGCACCATAACTTAAGCACACAGGCGTTGATGACATTCAGATGAATATAGTCATCAGGCTCTGAAGAATTTAAGGGAACTCCCACATCCCAAAATATCCTCGTAAGAAAGCTAGGAAAATAAAAGTTCTTGCTGGGCCGCTTGAGCTTCACCACATCTCTCATAGACAAAATAATAAACCCAGCTAATGGTAATCCTGAGATGGTACCTAATCCATGCAACATCTTATATGGTAGGTACACATCTACATATCGCATCTCATTGAGCCCACTGGCTCGAGGAGCACCATTATGACCGATCATAGCAACAATAATCCTCTCTCGACCCCTAAGGCAGCAGTAATATACCTTCTAGCATTCCTAATCAGGCCTAAGGTATCTCGAGCAGTAGTAATAGAAAATGATGGGTTTGAAGCTATCGTATCCCCATAAAAAGTATCCTTAGCCTTAATAAAAACACTCCCCTCATCTAATACTCCTAATAAGGCAGCTATGGATGCACGAGTAAGATGAATAGGAATACCTCGTACCATCGAGTGTATCTCGATCGTGTCTGCCTCATCCTTATCTTCAATGTTTGCAAAGAACTCACGAACCAAGTTTGGGTAGTATGTACTAGCAAGCGTGACAACAGCCTCCCATCCAAAGGTCCTGAAGGCACCAGATCTGTCGAAATAGGCTTATATATCCAAATGGATGGGATGCTCAACGATGAGATCATTCCTCCTATGGCCTTGAATCATTTAAAATTTTCTTGACTCATGAATCGGACTGGATCATAAGCTAATAACTTCCTCCTAGGCGCCATTTGTTGTGAAATTGTTCAATAAATAAGCACAAACAAGTTGGAAAAAGATAATAAAAATAAGAAAATTTTTCGACGAGAGTCGCTGGAATATTCCCTTTTGATCAGAATGTTCTTGATTTTTCGACTATGATAAAATTGAATGAAATTGGTACCAAAAGAAAGATAATGAAATTTTTATCACAATGGTACCAAAATCTAAGAAAATGGATGCCTATATTGATAGAAAAGTGAAAATAATACCTTGAGGGGAGCAATAGATCCAAATTTTGCATCGGCAATTCTAGAAAGTCTATTGATTTTTTTTATTAGATTAATGGTAGATTCTTGTAAAAGGAAAAAAATGTGACAAATGGACACTAAGAACGTCCAATTTGGTTAAGAAATGAGCAAGATAAAGGGATTTGAAGATTAAAAGGCGAAAGAGGGTTCAAAGGGTTTGAGAGAGAGAAAGATGATGAACAGTGAAACTGTGTCGTTTTATCGCCTGATGCATGCTACAATAACACCCTATTCATCGTTATAAGATGAACAGCCTATCGTTGTAGGTCCAGAATAGGCTATAACAATGGTGGGTTGATCATCTTATAACGGTGGCCTACAGACCACCATTATAGGTCTGTTTAAACCTTCCTAAGCTCAATTTCAATCCAATTTCACTTCAAAATCCTTTCAAACTCAAGTCTAAATAACATGGATTGAATTATTCATCAAATTGCTTCAGGTTGAAACCTAAAAACACTCTTAACACCAAATCAAACTCACTAAATTTAAAGAAAACACACCAAAATTAATTCAAACACACTTCAAAGGTTTCAACACATTTATTTGAATTAAAACACACTAGATTCAATTCAAAAGAACTTAAATTAAGGTTAGGTTGCCTCCTAACAAGAGCTTCGTTAAGGTCTTTTATCTAAACTTTAAAGTTAAAGAATTTTACTACTCTTTCTTGGTCCAGAATCCTTCAACTTCAACTCATTCTTCTTTCAAAACAAATGGGCCAAATTCAAAATGGTTTTTGAAGA
>JAOXYD010120430.1:0-11220 GCA_028565735.1 Pinacopodium congolense | reverse complement strand
AGAAAATGTCTTGAAAATGTGAAGACCAAGAGTACGATATGTGTCTATAAGAAGACTACGCATTACCAACTTACTAAAATAGTTGGAAGATTATCGCATGCAACTAGAGCAAGATTTGAGAACATATGTGACAAATGTCTATGCAATGATCAACAAAACTAAGAGTTTGGTTTATACTGGGTTCAAAGGTCAATCTCTGGAAATTGATACCTTGCACAAGACATTATTGCCCATCTAGGGAAAGTTGTTGATGAAAAAGTGACCTTTGTTTGCGTTGCAGTTCATATGTTTTTAGTAGAGCATAGAAGGAGGGAAGTATTTAGGAGTATGTTTCATAGTAGTTTACCATTAAACATAGTTTAGAGGATTGCATCTTGTACTACATGGGATAAGTATGTCTAATGCTTGCATTTTGTTTTTTTAATTAAAATTTTTTGAAGAACGTCTATCAATTGTTGGCTAGTACTTGTTTACTGCAATGAATTAATGTTTCAATTCTTTATAAGTTTTGATATATGTACTATATAAATGTCATTCTTGGGATATGTGTTATCATTAACATTTAAATAGAATGATTGATTTCTGATAAGTTATTAAATGGATGATGATTGTAAACTTAGTGACCTTTTGATTCCATAAGTAATTGTGAAAATAATTATAGTTTCTATTTAGATTGTTGCATCAGTTTATTGCAAATGATAATAATGACATAGTGAACTAAATCACTTGGAAGAATATGTCTTTAAGACAATTGACTAATGTATTGGAAATTTTTATTGAAAATTTTTCACTTAAGGTGAAAATGATAATGACACTTATTTAAGGACTTTGGATTTTAGAAATCCAATATACATGAAAAGAGTAAAAGGTTCGTATCTTTCTACTTGAAATCATGATGATTCTTGAGAAAGCATACTGTGACTAAATATAGGAAGTTTTTGAAGTATGTGATATATGTAAAAGTAAAATATCCCTAATTGTTATGTGTGAACTAAGGACTTACAAATGTTTTTAAGGCTTCCACGTATTATAGTAAAAGGCTGTGTGTTTGAGACATAATCACAAGAGGATAAAAAGAAAAATGAGGTGGTTCTATGGTGAGTCTAATATGGAAAGAAAGTCTTCCATCATTTTAAGTACTCTTTAGTGTACTTGTATAATTAGTTTAAGAAGTCATGTATGGAATTGAAGGAATAAAAAATTGATTATTCCATAAATGTATCTTGTAGATGGTGAGGAAGAGAGGAGCACTAGATCTCTCCATGAATTTGTGATGTCTCTAATGACATAATCAAAGTATACTAAAGACCTATTTGGTTGATATGTCATTAATGACTAAATATAACTTCCTATGTGTTTATCAAATTAGGTATTTAACACTATATTTGTTATGGTTTGTTAAGAGATCTAACTTATCACATGTCAAGGAAAGTGTTACTTGCTTAGATATTGAATTAAAATGATCTAATATGTTGGGATCAAATGATTGTGATACATCCGAGTGGGGGCAATTAAGGAAATTATAAATTAGTTTTAGATAATGACAATTGCAACTAGTGGGAGTTCTCTATTACAGTTTGATTTGAGAAGAGAAATATAAGAGTAGAGAGATATTTGATCTCTTAAACTCCGTGATGTGAACTCATATTATGAGTAGATAAGTCCTTAGACGACATGTTTTAAATATTTAAGGGAAAAACATATTGGTAATTCCATAAAATACTTATGGGTTTAACAATACGAGAGAGGCTTTATCTACTTTTATTAAGGATGAATACACGAGTTTCAAAAGAAGAATGAATGTTAATAAGCTATATTTGAGTATCAGACTTAGATAATTGTCTTAAAGGACTTAATTTCCATCAAGTAGAAATGAGTTCTCAAATGTCAATTGAAAGACTGATGTAACTTCAGTAGTTATACAACATACTTTCTTATGAGATTTACATTTGTTTGACTGGTTCTAAATTTAGAAGTTAGAATAGATCTTCCTTTACATCAAGTGGAAGTAAAAGGCTGCATATTCTTAAATGAAGAAAAAAAAAGAATGATCAATATGTTGAGCTTTCAAGGAATAAGAGCATTATGTGTTTAGATTGTTATTGTCAATCTGTGGTCTAAAGTAGTCTCACATCTAATGGCATATGATGTTTCATATAGTAATCATGTTATATGATTTTAATACTATTCATAAAGGCCACTAAATATATGCTATAAGATCCAATGATAAATATGTGAATTCAATGAAATGATTTTTTGTTGCTATTAGTAGCTACATATATATCTGAAGCATACTTGAACAACTATGTATGAGAGATTGTAAACCTTATATATTGCTATTGCTAAAAGTGAGTAAATTGAGCCATGCGACATGATATGACGAAGTTGGTGATCTAGCATATACTTTTTGTATATGTAAAAACACAATGGAAGACAATAGTAAAGAGCTCAATTATCAAAACTAAACCAAATACATAAACATAAGCAAAATTATGTCCTAAGGACATAGTAGCTTAGAGAGAAATGACCATGCTATGTAACTATGATAGTAATGCTGCAGTTGTTTATCATTGGATATTTGATGCAACATATGCTTAATTAAGTATTAAGCATCATCATTTTTCTTAGATGAATTTTATATGAAAATTCAACCTAAAATGTAAGAGTCCGTAATTTTAATTAAGTTTTCAGTTCTAGAATGAATAATAGTATGAGTATTGAACATTCGATTATAAATATTTAGATATATGTTGGACAGATATAAGATGCCTTCCTAGATGTATATCAGACAGATATAAGATGTCTTTCTACATAGGTCATCACCTTCATTACTTTATAGGAATGGAGATGAGACATTTTAAAGCTATTTATCTAGGTGATAAAACGAGAGCTCAAGGCTTAAAACACGGATGTCATTGTGAAGTAGATTGATAAGTAAAAAGATTCATTAGTAATAACGTAGTTTTTAAGAAATGATATATTCATTCAATCAGTCTTACTATGCCATATGTGAGTTCTAAAACATAGATTGATTTAATAAATAAGTGAACTCAAGTTAGGTATTAGGTATACCTGAATTATCATCTGCATAGTATCAGAGAGAAGACATACACTCTATTCAAAGAGAGTTAATACTGTAACACATGAATCATACCATGCATGCATCATTGACCAATAAGGATAATATAAGTCATATTCTCAACTTATATTGTGTGAGGATTATTTTTTAGGCTATATGAGCCTCAATGTTTTAGTACCCTTTTCACTTAAGTTCTAATTCTAAAAATCAAATTAATGATTACTATCTTAGAATGTTTGATATAATGGGACATTCTAGAAAAGCAAGTTAATTTGATTAAAAGAGTTGATAACTGAGGAAGATCGTTATGAATTACAATTTGCATCATAAAGTATTAAAAAGGGCCACCTTCTATATAAAAGGCAGTATGAATACAAAGTATAAACAACTGAGAATGAGATGTTGAATGATGTACTAAACGATTTAGGGTCCCGCATACTAAATCCACATATGGATTGATTTACTAGTCAAGTCGTCATATATTCCTAATAGGTGTATGACAATGTGCTCTCGTAATATACTGGTCACACGGGTTATTGGACTAGTATGAGATATACAGAGTCTTAAATTGGAAAAACCCATCATGTGTTAGTGGGAGATGTTAGACAATGACACCTATATGGGTTGTTTTAGTCATTTTGTCCTTTATTAACTACCAATGGGTAGTTATCGTTTGAATAAAATAGTTTTAAAAGATAAAAAAACATTAAGTGGTGGTTATATTCTTAAAAAAAAAACTCTCTATAGAAAAGAGACTGAGTTCTCTCAAAGAGTTCTTTAATCGGTGAAAATCAGAGATAATCCAAGTAAGTGATTATGTTTGATCATGTATATATATATATTTGATCCAATATCTTAGTGATATTTTTAACAGGTTAATACATGCTTTCATGGTTATATTCTTAACCCTTTCTTTCTCTTTCACAAACTTGACATATAAGCAATAACATGAAAAAGAAAACATGAAGTTAAGCTTAAAAAGAGTGGTGGAAACTTTATAAGTTAAGTAAAACTTACCCTAGGAAAAGAATGCCACAAAATAGGGGTGGGGATAGAAAGGAAAATTTGGCTCGAAGATAATAACCTCATTATTATGGGTTATGTTATTATTTTTCTTCTCTTTATAGAAAGGAGCAAGCAGACCTCACTTGTCTTATTTATGGTTATCACAAAAATAATAAGGATTTCAATATGATGTTTAAAAAACAAGGAAAAATAGAAAAAGTAACCAACATGAATACTCCTCTCTAAAAAACACTCATAAGTTGGTCATTTTAAGCTTATAAAGTAGAGTGTCACGAGGTATAAGAGGTTTGTTTGGATCAATAATTTTTTGGAATGGGAACTTTAGGATCACATTGTTCTTATTCCATTAGGAAAATCTCTTTTTTTTCTCCCTTCTAAATGATCCTTATTATCAATCAGTCTTACGTAAAATAAACTCAAATAAATCTATCTTTTGACATACAAATTCTCAATTAACTTAAGACTGAATTTTCAGTAAATACACCGATAATATACTGGAGTACTTTTAAGACTCTAAGTATCGATCTTAGAAGGAAGTGTATGTAAGTACTAGGTCAATTGGATTGCAATTATCTAGAAAACACTGAATTAAGAATTATTAAATTAACTAATACAAAAACTAATCCTAAAAAGCTTCTAGTTAATTATAAAGGAGTTTAAGATTGTTTTACCTAATTTCAGTTATTTAGTCAAGGCTCAAGTGGTTGATGATTTAATTGATTCAGAGCTTGTGATGCCTAATCTAAAGTATCTTCACTAAATTAAAACAAAGCTATGGTTTAGTTAGTATTTTATCTCTATTGGTCCAATTTTAAAATTTGGTCATGCATCAAACTTAGGTAATAGGCCTAAATATCAAGAATTTTGGTCCTAAAATTTCCTATTTCAGAACTAATACCCTTATAATTAACCAGGTTTGGTGATTGACTAATTTAAACCACGTTGTTTATTAATTTATCCAATAACCTAGGTAGATTTCTCAAATCCTAGATTATCTAATGACTTCATCTTAAGTGATCAATTTAAAATGAGCATTAAGCGTTCAATAAACAAAGATTAGCTTACTTAAAGATAAATTAACTCATTAAACAACTTGAACTTAACTAAATATCACATTAAGCACATATATTAATTAAAGAACATGACATTAAGCTTAAAACATACATAACTTTGATTAATTAAAAATAACGGCAATAATATATAAGATTAAAAGTTTAGAATTCACAAAAGAAGATTATCAAATGATAATCTAGCCTTAATCACCTATATCAAGCTAATGGAATCCATAAATCAACTTGTAAACTCAAATGACAAAGATTGAATTGGAAAAACTAACCAAAACTAGCTTTGATCTAAAAACTAAAACAAAGAAATGTGTTTATAGCGTAAAAACTAACTGCCTTTTTGGTGCTGGAGGATATACCTTCTTATAAGAGGATAAACTACTAAAGATTAGAAGTAAATAGCAGTAGAAAATATGGAAAAAATGGCTAGAAAACATGTCTGTTGATGCTAAATGTCAATCTAACTGACCTACAATAGCGTCGTTATACTCAAGTCCAACCATCATTGAGGTCCTGTGTTAATGGAGTAAAATGTGGGTTGTTGGGAATTTAATAGTGGGTTCTCCATATCACTATTTAGCTCCTAGAAATTGATTTTTTTCTCTCCTTTTTGCATATGCCTTTAATTGTTCACATCAACTTATAAATCAAGCATTTCTAAACATAAATTAAATATTTAAAAATAAAAAGGGTTAAATACATATAAAATAACATATAAAAAGATTAGGAATTTCACCCCTAACAATTGTAAAAGGCCATAAGGCTTTCTCCCTTGATAAAAACACAAACTACTTATTCTAATCATGTAACTCTTTAAGGATCATCATTAACCAACTCTTACTTCTTGTGCTTAGACTAAAATATTTACTCTAAGTCCCCATAGGTCTACATTGATTCATAAAATTGAACAATTTGAAATTAAGGGGCACCTTTTGAATATGAAAAGTAGTAACGAATTTGGCCAACAAAAACCAGGTATAAGGATGAAGTTGACTTGGACTCAAGCTTGTCAAATTAACATTATGCAGAATGGTTAGGTGCAATAGGATCTATAACTTGCACTTAAATGCATTGCAATAGATTCTCAGTTCTTAAGTTTAGCTTATCATACCTTAAGTTTAGCTCCTCGTGGATTTGAAATTTCTCCCTCATCTTTTTGAACTTATATCTTCTCTACTTGTATAAATGCATTATTTCTTTGAAATAGTAATAAATATCTCCTGACAGGGAATTTGAAGAAGAATTACATAATCGCAAAACCTTATGGAACCTAACTGAGCCTAATATATGTGACATTCTAAAGGATGATCATTTACTACAAGGGGAACAAATAATGTTGTGACAGACTTGTGGAGTAGCAAATTGTTGATCTTATGGTTTGATGCTACTAGACCTATATTACTATATCTACAAGAGTTAAAACTACTGGCTTCCCTTCCTAAATTAAACCTATTGTATCTACTACCTTTATATCTTAAAAAAGGTAATAAGAGATGTATTTTGATCTATAGAATATGAAATGGATTTATTTCATATTGATTTTCATGATGTTTTGATGTTAATTTAATCCCATTTTAATACTTAATTATTTAATTTATATTCTAAATTATTGAATTTGCATATTACACCCCAATTAAAGTGAAAATCGAGCAAAATGTGAAGATTCGAGCAAAAATCAAAGTAAAATGGAGGCTTAAACAAACCCACATTTATGTCAAGTAGACCCACATTTAAGGCCTTTCTAGGACCTAAATGGCGGGGGTATAATGGTGTCTTTTAGGTCCATTTCCATTCCATTAAGTACCTATCGTGATAATTCTATCTGGATCTTCTCCTCCCATTGGCTGTAACTTGTGAAACTTACCTCTAACTTACCTCTAACTTGTTCCAAACATATATAGTGAGGTTCTGAAGCCAAAAACAAGAGAGAAGACATAGAAAACACATTTTTAGAGCAAAAAATTCAGATCCTCTATAATTCTAGGGCTTATTTCTTTCATTCTTCATCCTTTTGATCTTGTTTTGCAAATTTAAGCTTGTATTTGAGGATTGAAATAGCTTAGACACGTGATTTAGGTCTGTAAACATGTATTTAGCCATTTGTAGTGCATTTTAAACCTGTTTTTATTAAAAAGTTCACACCTTGTTCTTATATGTTCGAGAATATGATGAAGATGCTTTATTTTTTGATTCAAATGAGTGGCTTATTTAATTTTTGGTTAAGGAATGACTAGTAAATGATTTGTATATATGTTGAATTCATATTGGTACATGATTGAAGGTGACCTTTACTTATTTTGAATGTTTAAAGCTGACATTAATTTGATCACTTAAGATAAAGGTTTTAAATGCTTAATAACTACCTTAAACGTTAGAATAATAAATAAGTAATTTAAAGTTTAAGCATTTAGTTATCACTTTTTAATATTTTGGCTAGTATTTCAAACAAGCTCCATCTTCACACTTTCATTCCTTATCATTTTTCACCTTTTATTATTGTCGATTTATCTGACAGAACTAGGTCACTTTGTACTTCTATCACTTAGAGACAAGCGAGGAAAAGAATTGAACTTCTCTTATACAATTTGTTGATTTTCTCTCATTGTAATCATTTTCTCATTATAATCAATTTTTTTCCTTTCATTTCTGTCGATTCATCTGAAAACCATATTCACACTTTTGCTTGTTGTCGCTTGGTTTTCATCACTTCAGTTGGCGCTGTTGCGTTGGTTAGGTGACTTAAAAATAACAGGTGATTTGAAATAATTTTACTTTAAAACCAACGGACTTTTAAGGTAAGTGCACCTATCGCAAAAGTAATAAAGTGGAATATTATTTCAGACTCCAAGTGTTGAACCCATAGGAAATTAGTTACTTAATTACCAGGTTGATTGGATTACAATTACTTAGGTAAAATTTAGAGAAATTGATTAAAAATTAGAAAAGCTTTTAAATTGGCTATTTTGGCTTAAACACCTTAAAAAAGATTTTGATTGCTTCTGAAAAATTCTTAAAATTACCAAATTTGTAAATAAGCTATGGATTAGATGATTGATGATTTATTTAAGTTTAAAAACAAGTTTAATGTCTGATTAAAGTCCTTCACAAAATCAAAACAAAGTTATGGTTAAGACTTTGTTTTTTCTCCCTTTAATCTTGTTTAAAGTTTGGTTATGCTTTAAAATCAAGTAAATGGGCATAAATTTCAAGAAGGTGAGTTTTAGAAAATTAAGTCCAGAACTCCAAATTTCACAAAAAAATCTAGGTTTGGTCATGCAAGGATTAATTTATGATGCTTCTTGATTTTTCAAATAATTTAAGATGATTTCTCATGCTTAAACTATCTTAAATCCTAATCTTAAGTGGCCAGCTTAGATTTGGTACATTCCAATCTTCAACAAGCAAAATACAGACATATAAACATGCATATAAACTCTTCTAAAACTTCAAAACATCAATCCATAGCATCTGATACGTTTAGCCACACATTTGAATCAAAGCATGCAAGATATACACTTTAAACAACATAATATGACTAGATCTATAAAAATGAGTTGAAATAAATAAAGTTGAAGTTACAAGACGTGTTTAGAATCCTTCTGGACAAGCCTTGAACTCCTCAAGATGATCTGGACACCATAGCAACTCTAAATCCACAAGATCTAGCAAGAAAATCAAATCATATACAACGATATACACACAAGAACTTAGTCTTTGATTTAATCCAAAAAACAGGAAAATATAATTGACAATCTTAGTTAGAAAACCCCCTATGATGATTTAGAAACTCAGATATGGATCTTAGCTGCAATCTCCAATTTATAGAACTAAAAAATACAATATGAAACTCGAAATCTAATTGTTTGAAGCTTAAGTGTTCAAAGAAAAACAAGAAGAGAGAAGCTGGAGCTTCTCACACTACTATGATCTGATTCCTAGCTAATGTTTGCGTGTTTTCTGTTGTTTTTGGCTCTATGTAGACTCTGGAAGATCACCCCTCACATGCCAGAAGATAAGGGAATTAATGGATATCACGCCAAGTTTGAAATCTGCAAGATACTAAGTTGAAATTGTTGACTTGGAGTACAACGGCACCCTGCCACCCTACAACGGCACCCTCTCATGAGGCCATTAAAGCCCGCAACCTGGAGGGTTAAACGGCCCCATGTTCTTCAACAATGGCACCCTCTCCTGTGGCCGATAATAGTCAGCAACAAGGGGTGTTCTTTGATGTTTTTGCTCCAATCTTCGTCATTACGCTCCATTCTACAAATCAAACATTATAAGGCATCAATTAAACAATTAAACATTGAATTAGGGGTCATAATTCAACAAATTAACCATGAAAATCATATCAATTTAACCCCTATTAGCCTGACTATGAATGCTAGAGGGTATATTACTACTGCCTTAGAGGCTTGAGAGAGGATTATTGTTGCTATGATCAGTCATAATGTTGCTTCTCGAGCCAGTGGGCTCAATGAGATGTGATATGTAGTTGTGTACCTACTATATAAGATGTTGCATGGATTAGGTATCATCTCAGGATTACCATTAGCTGGGTCTATTATTTTGTCTATGAGAGATGTGGTGAAGCTTAAGCGCCCAGCAATAACTTCTATTTTCCTTGCTTGCTTACGAGGATATTTTAGGATGTAGGATTTCCTTTAGATTCTTCAAAGCCTGATGACTATACTCATTGGAATGTCATTAACACCAGTGTGCTTAATTTATAGTGCTTCACATATCTGGGAGGCCATTGGCATCGACTTCGTGAGGGTGAGGATCCACCTGATGATGCTGCACAGCCTGACCTTCATGCAAATATGGGTGAGGCTTCATTTGAGGCCACTCCAAGTTTTATTCCTCCTCACCCACCCTCGCCTACTGCCACTTCAGTCCCATCACCACCTATTTCAGATGATCCTTAAGTTGCTATGATGCAGTACCTAATTAATATGGAGGGTCACCTCAGTTCTAAGCTCTCTGAGTTCTGTTCTGAGATGACTCATCGGTTTGATGGCCTTCAGTATCAGGTCAATGAGTTGACTATTCGATTTGGCAGCTTTGAGGAACATTAGTATTCCCGGGATGCTGATGATTAGTTTGTTCGGTTATTCATTTTAGTTGTTTAATTTGTTTTTGTTATTTATGTTCATAGTGTAGGTTACCCTTTTGTTTTTCGGTTAGATCTGATGGCTTTTGTTGCTCTATGTTGCTCCTTGATGTACTAACTTTCATATTTATATGAGTGGAGCTTCTTTTGACTATTTTCTGTGTTTTTTTCTTCTACTTTTAGTTCCTACACGTGCGTTCACATACATCGATGGATCTTCAAGTATATTTCATACGGGTGTGTTTCTTTCCCTACTCTCCTACTTTATGCTTTTCAATTCTTATTTTAAACATTGAGGATAATGTTTCATTTAAGTGTGGGGGAGGGATTTATCTGTTTATCACTTGATTAGAGTTTGTTTGATAATGATTTGATTCATCATCAATTTCATCGTAGTCTATAAATTGTGGAAATTATTTTTCGATGTTAATCCTTTTTATTTTTCATGCTTTCATTTGACTTTAATTATTTTGGCAATTTGAAATATTATTTGATTCATTTGGACTATTAAGGATTAAATGCCTTTAATTCATTTCATTATTTGGAAGGTAGATACTTAATGATAGAGGGAAATTCCACATATAAAATGCAACTCTCTGAGTAATTTTATGACGTCTTTTAAGACATTAACCTTATTAAAAAAAAGAACCGGAATTAACCCCAAAAAGAAAAAAAAGAATAAGAATAATTAATTAATTAATTAAATAAGTAAGCAGAACTACTCCCTTGATTTCAAATCTCGTATATGTGTTTATTTAAAAAAAAGAGAAAAAGAAAAAGAAAGAAAAGAAAAGAACATAATAAAATATATATATATATGAGATTTGAAATTATGAGTGGGATACAATAGTTAGTTGAGTTACTATGACATAGTTGAATAACCGGAGTTTGTTCACGACAAAATATTTACCTTCGTGTAAAAAGACTGAAGTGAC